>CM046802.1:30255635-30303135 GCA_025617405.1 Perca schrenkii
ACATGCTATCCTATGACTTTTTTTACATACTATACTATGACTTTTTTCAACTTACTATACTATGACCTTATGACCTTTTTATACATACTATGACCTTTTTCGACATACTAATACTTTTTTTGACATACTATACTATGACCTTTTTTCGACATACTATACTATGACCTTTTTCGACATACTATTCTAGGACCTTTTTTTCGACATACTATACTATGACTTTTTTTGACATACTATACTAGGACCTTTTTTTCGACATACTATACTATGACCTTTTTCGACATCAAATTTGAACTACATTGATATATGGGATATGGTCTTATTCCATATCTCATAATAATCAATATATTTTTTATATCGATATATCACCCAGTCCTACGTTGACTTCAAGACATTAGCAAATATTGTAGATATGTCGTTGGTAGGGCTGGGCGATATGGAGAAAATCAGACATCACGATTTTCTTGACCAAATACCTTGATATCGATATTGCGGCGATATTCTAGGGTTGACAGTTGGTGCTCTAACAAAATATCCTCACACTTAGATTTTTTTATAAATAATCATCAGTAATGTGGATATAATGACTAAGTGGGTAAAGGGAAATAATATAACAGTTACAACAGCCTGATAAGTTCAGAAAATGACATCACTTTACTGTAATGCAGCCTTTAAAACCAGGAAAAGACACTTATGTCATATTACGATATCCAAAATCTAAGACGATATCTAGTCTCATCTCACGATATCGATATATCACCCAGCCCTACATACTATGCTATGACTTATTTCGTGACTTTTCGACATGCTATACTATGACTTTTTTCGACATGCTGTACTATGACTTTTTTTGACATGCTGTACTATGACCTTTTTTCAACATACTATACTATGATTTTTCGACATACTATACTATGACTTTTTATGACTTTTTTGTGACTTTTTGACATACTTTACTATGACTTTTTTTCTACTTTTTTCGTGACTTTGTATGATTATTTTTGACATGCTATACTATGACTTTTCACAACTTTACTCATACTTATTAGATTATGGTATACTTCATGGCTTCATGACAATTAACGAAAGGTGACACAAAAAGTTACTTCAAAAAAAACCATTCTTTTATTTAAAAACAACAACAAAAATATGTCAAGACATTAGAAGGTTTAGCAGTCAGTAGTGCCAGCATGTATGCATGAGTGAAAGAATAGCGAGTGGAGTGGTGTATGGTAAAAGGAAAAACAAAGGATGGGCAGCATGTGGAGCATTGTTTCCCCTTTCTCTCTTCCCATTCATGGAACAAGTGAGTTGTGCTCTTATAGTACGTGGAAGACACAAGGACGACCTGACCACACGTACTGGCATCTGCAACACAAAGAAAAAGACGAGCAGTTAAAAGAGGGGTCATCACATCATACTATTTCAGACGGTTAGTCATAAAGATAAAATAATAAAACATCTTTGTCGAAAAAAAAGTCACAAAAACGTCAAAGTACAGCATGTCGAAAAGTCACAAAACATCATGCTGTCGAAAAGAATCACAAAAAAAGTTATAGTATAGTATGTCCGAAAAAGTTACAAAAAAGTCATAGTACAGCATGTCGAAAAAAAGTCATAGTAAGACCTTTCAATGGAATTTCATTGCTAGGCAACAGCCTGGCCCCTTGTTGACGTCCTGTCAGTTGATGACATTTACATACACTGTAACAGGAAATCAACTTGGTCCATTTAGGATGTTTGTTTACATCTGTGAAAAGGTCTACAGTATGTTGAAAAAAGTCACGAAAAAGTCATAGTATAGTATGTCAAAGTCACAAAAAAAGTCATAGTATAGTATGTTGAAAAATGTCATAAAATCGTCACAGTATGTCAACAAAAGTCATAGTATAGCATGATGAAAAAAGTCATAGCATAATATGTCGAAAAATGTCGTACAATTGTCATAGTATGTCAACAAATTATATTTATATATTATATTCAACTTTTTAACTGTATTTTTGCTTGTTTTAACTGTAAGGTGACCTTAAGTGCTATGAAAGGCGCCCATAAATGTATTATTTACAAAAGTCATAAGGTCATAAGAGCATGTCGTCATAGTAGAGTATGTCAAAAAAGTCACGAAAAAAGTCATAGTTTAGTATGTTGAAAAAAAGTTAAAAAAAAGTTGTTCTATACTATGACCTTTTTAACACATGCTATGCCTGTTGTTATGACATTAAAAGCGAGTTGTGTTTTAAATGTAAGCTGTTGAAAGTGACGCAGCGGATGATTAGAAACGTAACGCATGCAGTCCATGTCACGTTCAGGGGGCAGCACAAAATGTTTGTGATGAGTGCCGCTGGCAGACTATGTTACAAACCGTGGTCCCGAGCAACCTCTAAACATCAACTGCTTGTCATCACGGTTAACTTGATGATGTTGTTCCTCTCTGTTATCTTTGGGTCTCTGTTGAACTGCACATGTGCTTACATGCTTGTTCTGTGTTGTGCATATGTTTCTCTTTGTGTCTCTGTGTGTTTTTCGTACAGGAGATGAACCCTTACTCGACAGTCTCGTCCAATCAAAATGAATTAGACCGCAGGTATGCTGTGTGCTGAAACTACACGTGATCTGATTTACTCACCCGACACAAACGCTGGCTGGGACACCTTCACCTTCAGACAAACAGAACACATGCAGTAGTTACCGCACAGAAACACACATTCTGTTCAGGTGGATTCATGTTGGATGAGGATTTTAGACATTTTACTTTTGTTTCTACATTGCTTGTGCAGTTAATATAGGATAATTCAGTACATATAGAAAGTACTGTGTATATGGCAGTGCATGAGGGCATTTGAATATTCAGTCAGTTGTACATACTTTAAAGTGTAACTACTGATTTTTTTCAACCTGGATTTTCTTATGTTTTTGTGTCTTAGTGACTGAAGGGAACAACGATCTTACAGATATTGGTCCAGTATTAAACAAGCTACAATGTTAGTTAATAAGGCAATTGTCCAGCTTGTATTTACCTTCACTAAAATGCTTGTTTTACCGCTGACAGACTCAGATTAATATTCGAAGTGTCTGACAACATTATGGAAAGGATTTCTAAGGAGGTCGACCTTTCTGTTAAAGAGTAAGATCCTTTTTTTAAACATAAAAACATCCACAAAATTGCGTTCGCTAAACCCACCAGACTCCATGTAAATAATCAGTCATTTTAGCATCGTAAAATACACTTCATTCAAAGTCGACAGAAACAAAATACAACTGTGAAAAGCCGTTTTGGGACGTCTTTCCACTTTTCCAACCGTCACAACTCTAGTTTTGGTTGAAATAAACACATAGTTTACTGATTTACATGTGAAGATATGTTTGCTCTATACACGCTAAAAGTAGTGCTTATTTAAATGGTGGAGTCTGGTGGGTTTAGCGCTAGTGACTTTAGAGCTGTTTCTGGTTAAACAGAAAGGTCTCAAAGAGGTTTTAAAGGTCTATCTCTGAAGGGATCTTTTCCATAATGATGTCAGACACTTAGAATATTAATCTGAGCCTGTCAGCGGCAAAACGAGCACTTTTGTGAAGGTAAATACAAGCTGGACAATTGTCCTATTAACTTAGAATGTAGCATGTTTCTCCGCTGCTGACTGCAGCAACCTTGCTTAATACTGGACCAATGTCAAAGATTGCTGTTCCCATCAGTCACTTAGACACAAAAACACAGGGACATAGGTTTCAACAGGTTGAAAAGAAATGGTAGTTTGAACTGAGTGGAATACTATGGTGGATTAATAAGAAAATGAAACCAATGTTACTCTTCAAACACCTTTAAATTTTTGATGCATCATTGCTTTTGCAGATAGTGATGGTGGATCAATCATTCCAAGTGGAACTGTTTGAACGTTGTCCATTACTCTAACCAAATAAATGTACAAGGGGATTCATCATGATTGGATTTTGGTTGTTTCTTTTTAAAATAACCGTGGCTCATGACACTGATGTGCAGATTGTATCATGTGAGGCAACTAAAACGGAACATCTTTACATTTGAGAAGTGAATAGTTGCCTTTTATTGGCGTGAAAAACATCTGAAATTACTATATAGTCATCAAAACTTTGTCGATTGATTAATGGACTAATGGTTGCAGCTGGAGTATATTCAAAATGTCTATGAAGGTTATTGGATTCATCCTAAACATAAATGAAGGATTTCAACCAATCTGAATGGTTCACAAGAATAGATAATTAAAACGTTTGCCGGATCCAGCTCCCTTAAACCGGGAGAGTCAAACTCAACTTCACTAAGAGCCACACTGGAAAACGAGAATCACATCCAGGGCCCTGACATGTTTAGTTTGTTGACATGCTTTTATTTTGAAAAAGTCAAAAATCTTTGACTGTATTATTGCATGTCTCATATCGTCTTCTCACTCACAGTTTGGTCGACATAAAAACCCTGAAAAAGGTCCAAAGCCATCCTACAATTTCTACAATTTAGCAAATCAAGCAAAACAAGTGATTACATTTTCTAAGCATGCTCCCACCCAGCTGACCCACAACAAGCTCTTTCACAGCCGGGACATGCAAACGCTCGGCTTCTTCTGGGGGGAACTATTGAGTCTCAAAGTCGGCAAATTTGCCAAATTCTCAAAACGGTTTCCCCACATTTGCCAAATTCTGCTTTGAGTGTTGTGTAATTGCAAGTTGGAAAACAGTTTCCCACGTTTTTTTGGTTTGGCGCACAACTAGGTGGGCCTCCTCGAGTTTGACACAAGTGCCGTAAACCGTTTGAATCTGAGCATGCACAACTCACATCTGCACTGGACTCACATCTGGTAGTGACGCCTCTCTCTCTCTCTCTCTCTCTCTCTCTCTCTCTCTCTCTCTCTCTCTCTCTCTCTCTCTCTCTCTCTCTCTCTCTCTCTCTCTCTCTCTCTCTCTCTCTCTCTCTCTCTCTCTCTCTCTCTCTCTCTCTCTCTCTGCATCAGTATTTAAATGTTGTCCAGGTCCAAGGCTGTTTAGTAAATCTATCGCTGACATCGCTGTTTTCTTCCTCTTTATAGAGACTGTTTTTTTTCTACCAAAGATTATTCGTGCAGGTTACAGGGGTACATGGCTTAAAAACACTGCTCTAGAGCAGTGGTTCCCAACCTGGGGTCCAGGCACCCCTTAGGGGGGCAGCAAAGATCACAGGGTGCGCAAGTCTTTATCTGGTTTGAAGTTGAGGTAAAAAAAAAGTTAAAGAAATTATGATAATACACTAGAATATAAAATGTGTACAAAAGTCTGTATAAAAACTATATATTTATGTTCTCGCTTAAACTTGTAGGCAGGCTACGTAGTAGGCCAAACCTCCGGGACCTCTTAACCTGGGACCCTTGCTGTCATCAGATCAGCTGCTAGCTGCTATCTATTATCTGCTAGCTGCTAGCTGTTAGCTGCTATCATCCTCGTCTTTCCTGCCGCCACAGCATCACTATTTTATGAATGAAACATGGCGGAGAAACGTAAAAGTCCTGATAACTCCTCTGTATCAAAAAAAAGAAAGTAAGGCTCTATCTCGAGAGTTACCTCAACTTTGGTTTCAGGGTGGGGGGCTCAGCTTTTCTTAGACATAAGTAGGGGGGGCGCCAGGGAAAAAATGTTGGGAACCACTGCTGTAGAGGGAGCTCACGTACCACCAGTGGTACTGGTACCACAGGTTGAGAACCAGTGATTAGACATCATGTGTTATTTTAACCCTGTGTACCTAATGAACTGGACACTGTGTGCATGTGTGAGATGGAGAGAGTAAAAGTGTAACCTGGCCCGGTTCCCACAGCATCACCCTCCACCTGAAGATCTCCTGCCCCGACTCACCTGCCCACTCCCAGACCTCGAGCCTCGGCCCCGGGGACGCTCCGCCTCGCCCCCCGCCCCCGCTGCGCCCGCCCGTGCCCCCCCAGCTCAGCATCCAGGTGGACTCGGACTGCGAGGAGTCGGGCTTCTACTCCAGGCAACACCAGCGCTTTTATCCCCCTCGGGTCTGGCTGCCTCCACCTGAAATACACAGAGACTTACGCCAAAAACTGCACGCTCACTTCGGGGACTCCTGTGCTGAGACCGTCCTGTAGACACACTGTTAATACATACACAGACTCTTGTTTCACTACCATTGTGGGGACCCGTCATTGACATAATGCATTCCCTAGCCCCTTACCCTAACCTTAACCATCACAACTAAATGTCTAACCTTAACCCTTACCCTAACCTTAACCATCACAACTAAATGCCTAACCTTAACCCTTACCCTAACCTTAACCATCACAACTAAATGCCTAACCTTAACCCTTACCCTCACCTTAACCATCACAACTAAATGCCTAACCTTAACCCTTACCCTCACCCTAACCATAACCTAATTCTAACCCTAATCCTAAAACCAAGTTTTAACCCTCAAACAGCCCTTTAAACTTGTGGGGTCCAGCATTTTGGCCCCACAAAGCTGTCAGGACCGCACAAGTATACTTTATTCCCCAGTTTTTGGACCCCACGAATATAGTAAAATAAGCCCACACACATACACAAACACGCACACAAAAGGAAGGTGCAAAGGGTTGTGTATAACTCATAATCTGCTTGATATCTACATTTTATCTCAGTTTAAATTTGTTTTTTTTAGAGGCTGAGACTAATATGCATACAAAAAGTGCTCTTTCACACCTTTTAATCTGCTCTTTATTAGATATAACGCTACGTTTTATTATCAGGGATGTAACGATACACTCAACACGCGATTTAAAGTTCATATGATTTTTTTTATTATTATTTTTAACAGAATGAGCTGCAGACAAATGAGTAAATAGGATTCCTTTATTTCTATAAAACGGTGCCAAAACAACAGATGTGTCCTCTTATCACTGAGCAACTGATATTAATCTTCCTGTTGTCTTTGGGTCACATTTATTGAACCATTTTCAAAAAGTTTCCTACAACATAAATTTGGGTTTTACTTTAACTTGTCCAAAAAATAAAATAACGCGGATGGTTCCACGCAACGCTCTTCACAAGTAAAATAAATGATCCGTTCACTACTATTATTGAATTTGGTGGTTTTATTTAATTTATAGTACTTGAAGAAAAATATGTATAAAAGAACGTTGACAAAAATTGACAAAAAAAGTGGGAAAAAAAACAGACTTGGGGGGGAAAAATAGCGACACACAGAAAGTTTTGGAAAAGTCATGGAATTTTTAACCCAGCATAATAATATGTGTTCAATTTACGAATCCCACTATGAACCACATATATTGTTTATAGTTAAACCTCTGAGGGTAGACTTTAACACAGATTTTTTTTATTCTTATTGTATAATGTCGACTGACATTTTCAGGAATACATAGTCATGGAAATTTGCCAAAAAGTCATGGAAAAGTACTGGTTAAAATATGTATGAACCCTGAAAATAACAAAATGGAACAAAAATCTCTTCAAATAAATAAACTGAGACGCAACAAGTGAAATCTAAAGGAGATTACGCGCCAGGACATTTTAAAAACTCCATCGCGGTTAATTTTTTCATTTTTTTATTATCTCCTCCAGTTGTAACTTTTATATATTTATTCACGATGCATCGTTACATCCCGAATTATTCCAGGGCTCCCCGACCTCAAACTCTCTCCTCTCCTCTCTCAGGGCACAGCTCCTCCAGTGACAAGAATAGCTTCAACGAACCAACCAAAATGTGTCAATAACAATATAAATAATAATAATAAATGCATGAACCTGTGTTAGGCATCAGTATTATTGATCATTTGTTCATCTTGGCTTTTTTTCTCTCGAGCATTTAAAGAATAATAGAGATTTACATGATTGTTTATGTGCATTATGGATGTAAAACCCTGAAAATGTAATAAAACGGAGTATAAAGTTGGTTTTGTCCTGACGTGATTAAGGTTTAAAGTACATTTAACTCATGTACGCTACTAAAGTACTAATTTGATGTACTTGTATTTTCCTTTTCATAGCACTTTGTATTTCTATACTTTTACGTTTATTTGACAGCTTTAGTTACTTTACAAATTAAGATTTTTTACACACAAATAGTTTTTTTTTTGTTATAAATTAAACTCCTTGACAGTTTGTACACGTACAGCTGGAACGATTAGGCTGTTAATTAGTCGATCGGCAGAAAATGTATGTGAATTTTGATTGGTTGAAGCTTGTTTTAATGTAAAAACATTTTAAATAATAAAGAAATAACGTTGAGGTTAAGAGTTAAAAGTGTGAAGGTGACACTTTGTATTGAAGGCAGATCGTTTTAATTTATTTTTAAATATATTTATATTTTTTAAATCATTTCTTATACTCTTAAATATTTTAAATTTGTTATCTAATTTACAGTATTTTTTCATTATTTCTTATAATTTAAATTTATTTTATCTAATTTACAGTATTTTTTTAAAATTATTTCTTATATTTCTAAATATTTTAAATTAATTTCTTAACTCTTATATTCTTATTCTCAACTAAAAAATTAAGACTACATACAGTATATTGTATAAAATGAAGTTGCGTATTAAACTGGGCCTACAGTAACAGGCCTAAAGCCTTTATACATTCACTTGTTTGAATAAGCAATTAAAAATAGCATGATTTTATGAACGTTGTTATGTGGAACAGTGCAGCCGTAGGATTAGCTGTCTCAGTGGACTATTACTGTAGTAATTACCTTCCCTATAGGCCAGTGAGCCCATCAGCGAGGGGGTTTTCTACAAAGGCTGACTTAAATCTCCCAATATGTTGGATTCATGTTGCCATTATAATAAAAAAGGAAAGCATTGGTGCAGTAATTCTGAGGATTGAAGATCTCTGCTTTGGACAACTCAATGCAGGACATTGTGCCATATTAGTACTTCTCTAAATTAAAATCTTTTTTTAAAGTGTAGTTCCATCCATCAGTGAGTGTATTCAGTGAGACACTCCAGCACAATGAAGCCCTCTGTTTTATAACTAGTTAGTCTGTGGTATTAGATTCATCTAAGTACAGATTATTTTTCACCATTTATGAAATGTCTGAACAACCCACAACTGTTAACTTGTTCTCTGGTGACACCTTGTGGACAAACATTACACCTCACCACCCAAAAACCTTAAAGTGATTTAGTGAGATGTGTGCACTTAACTTTTAATTAAATCTGACATTACTCACCAAGCAGGGTAGGTACTTTCCTGTTAAGAATTAGAAATAAAGTTTAAGAACCAGAAGTCAGTTAATAAAGTCAGCTAAATTTACTCTTGAAATTATGAATTGACCAGATGATGTAAGAATCCTTTTTATTAGTTACGATCAACATTTTAAACAGCATCATTTCACTCGAGGCTCCTCTCTGGAGGACACACTGAACATTTCTTATACCATGCAGATACTTATTTTTAGTCTAATTTCATCACTTCAACACGTTTGTGTATTTTCAGTTACAGATGAAAAATGCCTCAACTCAAAGTCTGGAACCCCCCAAAAAAAAACACATTTAACACTAACCTGTCAGCTAAAGCAGTCAAAATGCAAAAAGTGAAATTAACAAAAAGAAAAAGTCAGGAACATTCAACCTTTATTTAAACTTTAAAAATAAGGAATGACTGGAGCAGAACGAGGGATTTTTTCCCTCGTCAATACTGGAATAAAGATGGTGGTTATACGGAGACATCTTTAAGCTGAAACGGATCAGTTTCCGCCACGGAGACGCAAGACCAGGTGGAGGGTGGACTCCTTCTGGATGTTGTAGTCAGAGAGGGTGCGGCCGTCCTCGAGCTGCTTGCCAGCGAAGATGAGACGCTGCTGGTCTGGGGGGATCCCCTCCTTATCCTGGATCTTGGCCTTGACGTTCTCAATGGAGTCGCTGGGCTCCACCTCCAGGGTGATGGTCTTGCCGGTGAGGGTCTTGACGAAGATCTGCATGCCTCCACGGAGACGGAGCACAAGGTGGAGGGTGGACTCCTTCTGGATGTTGTAGTCAGAGAGGGTGCGGCCATCTTCCAGCTGCTTTCCAGCAAAGATCAGCCTCTGCTGGTCTGGGGGGATCCCCTCCTTATCCTGGATCTTGGCCTTGACGTTCTCAATGGAGTCGCTGGGCTCAACCTCTAGGGTGATGGTCTTGCCAGTCAGGGTCTTCACGAAGATCTGCATGCCTCCACGGAGACGCAAGACCAGATGGAGGGTGGACTCCTTCTGGATGTTGTAGTCAGAGAGGGTGCGGCCGTCCTCGAGCTGCTTGCCAGCAAAGATCAGACGCTGCTGGTCTGGGGGGATTCCCTCCTTATCCTGGATCTTGGCCTTGACGTTCTCAATGGAGTCGCTGGGCTCCACCTCCAGGGTGATGGTCTTGCCAGTCAGGGTCTTGACGAAGATCTGCATGCCTCCACGGAGACGGAGCACAAGGTGGAGGGTGGACTCCTTCTGGATGTTGTAGTCAGAGAGGGTGCGGCCGTCTTCCAGCTGCTTTCCAGCAAAGATCAACCTCTGCTGGTCTGGGGGGATCCCCTCCTTATCCTGGATCTTGGCCTTCACGTTCTCAATGGAGTCGCTGGGCTCAACCTCCAGGGTGATGGTCTTGCCGGTGAGGGTCTTCACGAAGATCTGCATGCCTCCACGGAGACGGAGCACAAGGTGGAGGGTGGATTCCTTCTGGATGTTGTAGTCAGAGAGGGTGCGGCCGTCCTCAAGCTGCTTGCCAGCAAAGATCAGACGCTGCTGGTCTGGAGGGATTCCCTCCTTATCCTGGATCTTGGCCTTCACATTCTCAATGGAGTCGCTGGGCTCCACCTCTAGGGTGATGGTCTTGCCGGTCAGGGTCTTGACGAAGATCTGCATGCCTCCACGGAGACGGAGCACAAGATGGAGGGTGGATTCCTTCTGGATGTTGTAGTCAGAGAGGGTGCGGCCGTCTTCCAGCTGCTTTCCAGCAAAGATCAGACGCTGCTGGTCTGGGGGGATCCCCTCCTTATCCTGGATCTTGGCCTTCACGTTCTCAATGGTGTCGCTGGGCTCCACCTCTAGTGTGATGGTCTTTCCAGTCAGCGTCTTCACAAAGATCTGCATTTTGGCACTGTTCAGAAGAAAATGACTCATTAATAAAAAATAAAAATAAAACTGAAAGCCACATTTCTGTTTTCACTTTATTTGCATACACAGTAATAAATTGCTCTGCAGTTGCATTTGGGGATTTCCGAAGGAAGTGGTTTGTCAAAGTGTCATGCTACTTTTAGTTTCTATTATTCACCTTAGCCACCATTGAAAAAACTTATTATTTTTATTATTAAAAATTGTTTTTACAGTGCTATTGAAGTTGAGATTTCTGGCTCAGAATTTGATACCAAAACTGTTTCCCAAACCAAACATTTTAAAGACTAGAGAACAGATATTACCATTAATGCCCAGTTACACATTAGATTCTGAAGGGTTAAAATATGCAAATGAGGCATTATCTACCCAACTATGTACAGACACAACTAGACAAAGGGTAGTAAAACACGTTAATTTTCTATGGATTTATTAGCGATTTATTTCAGCTATTTAGTATTAAGTTACATTTGTGCTTAATATTTACTACTCTCCTAATGTACACAAATTCATTAGCCCACACTTCAGTTTTCATGACTTTAGATTCCTTAACTGATTCAATCTATATATTAAAATGCCATTATGCTTATCAGGCCTGTAATTTATTAAAATCTATTTTTTGTTGTGGCTCTCATTGTCTAGTCTACTGTTAATGTTGCACTGTACACGCTACCTACTATAGTTTTGAGTTAATAAAAGTTAACGGGCTATATATTCTGAAATGCCCAAGATTTTTTTTACCGAGTCATCTAGCTAGCTAGCGTTAGCTAAATTGACAGTTGGCCGAATTTTAAAATAAAAGTCACAAGCTTCCCTTTCTGCTAGAAGCCTTATAAATAATAAAATCCTGGCCCCGGTGTTACACTTACTAGAAGAAACCCGTAAATGTCGAAGCAGAATAAGGGTTCAGTTGTTCGGCTAAACCAGACTGTTCGACGAGAGTGACGAAGCTAATATGCTAGCTAACGTTGCTAAGGAACAGGATGCCGCAATATAATGGTAGTTTGCCTTTATTGTGCCCACGTACAAAAAGCTAAACTCTTTTAATCTCGACGTTTGGTTATTTATTGGTTTGACTAACATATTTAAAAGATGAATCGTCATTACGTTATGTGAATTTAAGACGTTTTCTGAGACTAGGCCTGTTCGAGGCTAGGCCGCGCTCTGAGTTTCCTAGGCCGCGGCTAGCTTTGTTAGCTCCCAAAAACAGCGGATGTAGCTTGTGATTTTGTTACAAACTGCGCAATTAACGTCGATTAAACATCCCAGATTACTATATGTACGACAAAAGCTCGGTTTAAACACAACGAACACTATTAAATTACTCACAAACAAATGATTTCCACCGGTGTACGTGTCAGGGTCTTCCGGGTTCCGTCAGGCTGTAACAAACAAAGAGCAGTGGAGCGGGCTTTATAGCCAACAGCCAGATATCCTTCCGCTTTCCCACCCGGTGGAACTATAAAATACGGTTATGAAAAAAACCGCCATCATTTTTTCGGAGTTAAGCAAACACGAATATTCTCGTTTGACAGACAATATAATGTGTTTTTATGGGAGTTACGAATAGTATTTTGTAGACCAGAGTGACCGTGAAAAATGGCCATTTCACAACCTGCGCGGATGTATACTTTACATGCGTATGCAGCGAGTCGGTAGGAGTGACGCAATGTTATAAGTGCATTTAATTAAGTACAATTTTGAGGTACATGTATTTTACTTGAATATTTCCATTTTATGCGACCATATGCTTCTACTTCACTAACGTTATTTCATAACCAGTTACTTTGCTGATTTAGATTATTAATACAAACTATAAATCAATTAAAAAAATGATAGATTATTTAAATTATAAGATTATACACATACAGTAGGCTAATTAAAATTAGCTCTATACCTTTACCAGCTGCAACTTTAAAGTGATGAACACATTAATGCATCAATAAGTAACCCAGCAATACGATTATTTTGTTATTATTATGATCTGCACCTTTTTATTTTGCAATATAACATTCAACTGTAAATCTGAAGAAGAAAAACTGTCTATTTTACCTATATACCATAGCCATGATTCTTGGCTGACAATAACCTCTGAAATGTGATGCCCAGTGTGTCCATCAGACCATTTGTGTCATTGTATCTCTTGAAAACGAATTTGAGCTTGCATTTTTATAACCACATGAGGATATAACATATTGATTTTTTCCCCCAGCACCATTATCATGCCTTTTTTATTGTCAAACAAGCAGAATCTTTACGCGTCATTATGCATAAATTGACTGCATACTTGACACATTTTCCCAACAGGAGGAAACCCATTGATTTTAGTTACCCTATGACCTTTTACACTTGTGTGCTCCTTCATTACTATACACCCTATTGAGTGCTTCTTCTTTGTAATTGTCTTTTTGATTTCAGATAATTACTAACACTTTGTCTACTGAGCAGCCTCCAACTGAGCTTGAAGACGTAAATGTGACGTGAGCAACGTGTCTGAAAGTGTGAAGTCTTCTGGTAGCTGTGCCAAGAGAAATCTCAATCATTCCCAATCTTACAGAGACGGAGAGCGTAGGTATATGTAAGGAGATAACATAGACACAGGCTAATTACTGATCACTAACATGCTAGTTAATATTAGTAATTAAACCTAAACAGCTAATGTAAGTCCAAACTGCCTGTGAGCTTCTCCTGTACTATACGGTAATTCCTCTACTGTGTGACAGTAAGTCTCGTGGTTATGACCCAATCGTTAGCCTATTTTTATAAAAGCGTCTGCTACGGAGCTATAACGTGAGCTACAAGGTAATGGAGCCTTTTATACATTGTCGTGTTTCTTTAGATATAAACAACGGACAAATAGAGTCTTTAAACGCTTCAGATGTAAAGTTATTCTCTGTCAAAGTGACGTCAAAATGAATGGGAGTCAATGGGATGCTAACGGGAGGTGGGCGCTTGTTAGCGTCAAAATGGCGCCATAGGAGCTACGCGTTGTGAGGAGAGGCTTACCTCCTTGGGGAGGATGGGGCGGAAGAGACGACTTCTTCTTCTTCTTCTTCTTCTTCTTCTTCATGGTTTTACGGCATTTAGTATCCTATCTGTTGCATTACTGCCTCCTACTGGTACGCACTTGTTATCTATTTATTTTGTTTCAATATACTATAATTTTCTAAGTAGTCCAGTGCCTTCCAAAAATGCAAATATATATTTCCGTCCATTTATGTAAACCCCGGGAGACGACTCTCTCCAGTATTTTGAATTTGTACTGCAGTAACTATTTGAAACAATAGCTGTCAGTATTGCATCTTTAAATGAACTGCTTGAAGAAAAAAAAGATTATATTTTCTAAATGCAAGCTTCATTTTGAGGCTTCAGGGAACCACATTTCACACTCACATTATAAAAATATACATTCAAATTATAAAAAAAAGCACACACAGAAGTCTTGTTTCCCATTTGCAAAATATGTATTGAGTATCACTTGCAGGAGTTTCTGTGGACTAGTATACTGTTACAAAACAGCTGTTTTGAGTATCCAGTTTATTAAGCCTGTGTATCAGTTTGTCTGATTCAGCTCAACACGGATCACTAAACAAAAACTAACAAAATATTCAAACTCAAACAGAGCCACTGAGGCACCGAAGGCATGAATCTTACACAAGGGGATAAAATCAATCACGGCCCAGGTTTGTTTCTGGGGTTTATTTCACAATTTTTTGGCAAGCAAACAAATCAGGGAAAGAATAACAGTGTTTGTCTTGTATAGATTTATTTATTTTGATTAGGACAATGCACATTAATCAACATTTCTGTAAATGCCCCAGTGTTAGCCAGTTGGCTAATTTTCAACTGTAGTCCTAGTATGCATGTCTTTATGCAACCCACACAAGCGTGGGGAGAACATGCAAGGCCCGGGAGGAACTGGGTTCGAACCCAGAACCTCCTTACGGTAAGGCAGAAGTGCTAACCACTGAGCCACCATGCTGCCTACAATAAAATCTATCACGTCTTTTCCTGCTAAAAACAATAACATCCAATCACAAAAACCTTTTAATCTGACTGGTATCGATCTACAATGATTCAGCAGCTGCAATTTTGCATAAAATGTGTTCGGAAACACATTTCGGTGAACTGTTTTCGTAAAATAAGGAAAGGTTGAGGTAATCTGCATCAATGGAAGTACATTTTCAGGATAATTGTCCGAGGCGCCGGATGTCCCTCACCTTCCTCTTCCTCTTCCTCTGTGTGTTGCTGTTCTCAAACTCTGTTCGCTTCGGGAGAAACAACAACAAACTTCAAGCTACACGCGGAAAATAGCTACAAGAAACAAGGCAGGCCTGCTTGGTTCTTTCGGGGGAAGGATTTTAAACGGCATTTCCTCTCTAACTGGGACGTTTTTTGGGACAGATGGGTAGGATTGCTGTGGACGAAGTACACACGGAGACACACTGGTAAGAGTCAATGAGGTTTAACCATGTATTAGCTAATTTAAATAGCTCACGTTACTGTATTATGTCAACAGTTAACTTCATTTAATATTGGATGTGGCGTTTTCTTTTGCGGGGTGCAAATGTTCCACCAAAACAAGTTCCTTTCAGAGACTATTTAAAGCCACCGTCGCTGTGTCCGGAGCTCAGCGTCGCCTGAGACGATTGTGATTGGTTAAAAGAAATGCAAACAACATAGAGAGGTTTTTTCCTATCCCAGAATGCATCTGTGGTGTAGCCAGACCTCCCTCCACAGCGCTGCGGAGAAAGGTCTGACCATGCGAGATTAAAAGTTCCAAACGGGTGCAGCCATGGCGTTTGTAGGAGGGTGTAGCCTGTTTTCTTTGATTGTCAGTGATTATTGAAGAGAAATTGGTAACTGCTAGTCAAAAAAACGGCACTGTGGACAGGTACCGTAAGTCTGAAATAAAATCTAAAAATACCATTATGTCTTTTGGTTCAGATTTGACTGAGAATAGGATTTCTGACGCAAATTGCTGTAATCTAAGGTGTTTTTAAAGTTAGACTTTAAACCGGTGAGGAAAAAAAAAGATCACTTCCCTGCATCTCTCTATTAAACATTAATATCCTTGACAAATATTTGCTGCATCTATTGCCTCAGTGGTGTGAGTCTGACCCATGCTGTTAACAGCTTGTAATATTAATGATCTCATTGTGTTGCTGCACTCATTACGAGTTGCTCTAGATAAAAGAACCAGCTAAACGCCTACAATGCAGACATAACTGTAATGTATTTCTGGCTCTGTGAATGCCTTTGGTTCATTAAACTTGTGTGGGTGGCACTCGGTTTTCCTCAGAGTGTCTAATATCATTCAAGCATCTGGTTAAAAGCTTCTCAACAGTTGAATTAACCGCAGCAGGAAAGCCTCTGGAAATTGCTATCGTGGCAGGAAGCATTATCTTCCTATTAGCAGTCAGGATGGCAACAGAAGGAATCATTAGGACATTAGAGAGGGTTGGCAGAAGGGAAATGCCGCTGGGCAGGATTTATCCTCCCACCCATGAGGGGATATTTCCAAGACAACAGCACTCAATCCAAGAAAAAAGTTTCTTCTCAAACTGAATGGAAGCCCAAAACGACATGCTGTGGTGAAAGTAACGACTTTAAAAGAAGCTTTCCAGCACTATTAAGTAGATTCAAATATTTGTATGTAGGGGATGATGTTGGAATTGGGTGATGCGGGCGATCTCAAGCACTGGTCTCCAACTTTTTTATTTATTTTATTTTTTAAAGATATTTTATGGCCATTTCCACCTTTAAAGGTGCCCTGCAACACGTATTTCATGACTTTGTGGTAATGTCTGAAGTTCTACCATGGACTCTGTAACATTTTTTGTGGAAAAAATGCCTTGGTTACCTTGTTTCAAGCCATTCAGGCGTGGTATAGAAAGCCTGCAGGAAGACTCAGCTCGATTTCAATAATATTCAACAAGCTAAGCTAAGCTAATCTGATTGGCTAACAGCTAACCAATGAGAGCCTGGCTGTCAGCATCCTTTACCCAGCCCAACTGGGCGAGCTCATGAATAGTAATGAGCTCAGGCACCATGATGTCATACTGACCAGCTTTTGTGATTGGTCTGATTTCTCCGCTTATTTCTGTTCAGTGGCTAGAGCTGACAGAGGAGGTAGCAGTTCATTTTCAGTTCACCTTTAACGATAGGACTGTTCCGACATGAAAGAGGGGCAAGACACGGGAAAACCATCACAGGTCCGATTCAAACCCTGGACCTTCTGCATCGAGGAATAAACCTCTATATGTGCGCCTGCTCTACCAACCGAGCTAACCGGCCACGCTGGTCGCCAACTTTAACAACGAGAAGTCGCAAGGGGGTTTGCATTATGATTAAAGCAACACCAAAGTACTTTTCCTCTTTGGTCCCCCTACAGGTTGGAAGCGGAATTGTCCGTTACCGCTGTCGTAATGTCCAAGGGGGTAAGCTTCTCTCCACAACACGTAGCTCCTATGGCGCCATTTTGATGCTAACAAGCCATCACCTGCCGTTAGCATCCCATTGACTTCCATTCATTTTGACATCACTTTGACAGAGAATAACTTTACATCTGAAGTGTTTAAAGACTATTTGTCCATTGTTTATTTCTAAAGAAACACAACAATGTATAAAAGGCTCCATTACCTTGTACCTCACGTTATGGCTCCGTAGCAGACGCTTTTATAAAAATAGGCTAACGATTGTGTCATAACCACGAGACTTACTGTCACACAGTAGAGGAATTATAGTACAGGAGAAGTTCGCAGGCAATTTGGACTCACATTAGCTGTTTAGGTTTAATTCCTAATGTTAACTAGCATGTTAGTGATCAGTAATTAGCCTGTGCCTATGTTATCTCCTTACATATACCTATGCTCTCCGTCTCTATAAGATTGGGAATGATTGAGATTTCTCTCGGCACAGCTACCAGAAGACTTCACACTTTCAGACAGGTTGCTCACGTCTTAAAGAGACTTCTAATATCCTTCACTGGTCTCCATCCAGAGACACGTGATCTGGTGGTCCATTTATTACAGATGCGCCACCTGATCTGGCTAACTTGCATAGTGCGGTTATAGCCGGTAGAGGGCCGCAAAGCGAATGCGAGTGCCGTTCACTAGTGATGGTCAAATGAAGCTTCGCAAACCACTGTCTTTATTTTCTGAGCTCACTAGATGGCGCTCTCTGTTCAAAAAAGGTTTGAAAACACACTTAATTGCCATTCCTTTAACCTTTTTCTTTGAACAGATAGCGCCATCTAGTGAGCTCAGAAAACAAAGACAGTGGTTCGCAAAGCTTAATTTCACCATCACTATCGTTCACCCTGTTACAAGTTGATTAACCACTGAAACAATTTTAGAAACATTATTTTAAAAGGTACAAAAGAATCTCTGGTGTTGCTTTAACAGGATAGCAGAACATTTGTGGATAATCTTTACCTCTACAAATGCTTCTGGGGTGAAAGTTACGACTTCAAAGAAGCTTTTCCGGACAATAAAGTAGATTCAAATACTTTTATGTTGGTGAATTGTGTTTTGTGGACGATCTGAAGCAGTGGTCCCCCACCTCAACAACAAGTCGCAAGACAAATCTAACTCGACTTTAACAGGATGGCTAGTATAATAATAATTTTCCAAATGACAGCAAACTGACAAGACATTTTGTGACATGGCGACTTGAGTTAAACCAGGGTAAATATTAATCTGAGTAAATGTTTGTTGGGGCACTTCATGATGCTATCGTTAGCCCACAGTTGCTGATTCGTTGGGATTACTTTTCTGCAATAAAATCCAGTAAAATGCAGTTTTATAACAACATTTTTGTAGCCAAACATTAATGTTACATTTATATAATCCATCCTAAATCCTACCTGCAAATGAAAGCTGAATTAAATGTGCAATATATCCATATTTGATACTAATAAGAGTCTTTGAGAGGCAGATAAATAGAAATAGGACTAGGGTTGGGTACCGAAACGCGGTGCCAATAGTAATAAGAAAGAAAATTTCGGTGCCTCATTTTGGTGCCTGACTTTTTCTTTTGACAGAAGCTTCGCTGCACGGGACGCTACGTTACCGTTAGCTAGCAGCTGGATTAAACACAATGGTTAAAATACTGTCAGCTTACATTAAGCGGTGTAAAGTGTGACTACGTTTCCCTGTAGAGGATTCACACAGCGGGACGTAACAGTCTGACAGCAGCTGCCGTTGCGTTTACTTAACTCTCCAGCCTTGTGGTGCATTCAAAGTTATTGTAAAATAGGCTTTTCCTATCTGGTGGTTGTTTTTGTCGTTTACCAGCAATTTACGGTTGAAATGTTATAAGTTATTGATATTACATTATTAATCAAATCATTTAATTGTGACCATATGGCCTTAGCAATAAACAAGCCGTTCTTTAATGTCGCCAACTGTCGTTTTGTGCTGCTTTTTTAAAATATTTTATATTATATACATTAGAAATATATTATATACATTTCATTCAGGCACCGGCACCGTTTTAAAAGTATCGTTTTAGCACCGGTATCGGAAAAAGCCCAAACGATACCCAACCCTAAGTAGGACAAAAATACAGTTTTGGTTTGAGACTGAGAGGATTAACAATCATTTAAAGTAAAAAACAAATATTTTGAGAGTCTACATTTTAGTGTATAGACCTTGAAAAAAACTGTGAACATATTTAAGATGGTTTTGTGTTAATAGATATGAGATCATGTGAATATTTCCACATTTGGCCCCTAAAAAAGCAATACAAAGCCTTCAAGACTTCAACAAAACGCTTACAAATTTATAAAGTCTTTTGTACTTTTTATTCGAGTTTTACCATTTATTTAGGGAAACTGTTAACCTTTGTCTTCTCATAATGAAAATGTACATTTATCAATCTGCATAAAACATCACATATACAGTACATCAAAATAAATACATCATCTGGTGGGTTGATTGAGCTCAGTCAGTTAACTACGGCTACTCTATTCATATCGCAAACCTCCACGTCTGCAAAAAACGCTTGTTTTTCATTTGGCTTTTTAATCAGGAGCCGGTCCAGACCTGGGGGACTCTAAAGGCCAGTCTACAACAGTCATTCTTCTAAGACAGGACATCAGTACTGCACTGGCCCCTAAGTCATTTAAATACCACTTAACTACAGCTAAAGACAGAGCTGGAACTGCTGGAGTTAAAAAGCTTCGAAGGTATGAGGGAGCTCGGGGACAGGACACAGCTGACATCCTGTGTCGGACTAACTAGCAAAGGAAAACAAAGGAAGCCGCTGACCAATATTTCCTTCCTGTCATTATTATTTTGTGGCAAGAGATGGTGACTCATGAGTGTAGATGTAAACAAAAACAAAGAAAATCCACCGTTCCACCTGCCAATGTATGCCCAAGACGCCTAAGGTTTTGATCCTTAAAGGTCCCATGACATGGTGCTCTTTGGATGCTTTTATATAGACCTTAGTGGTCTTATCAGCGTGTTTATCAATGCCGTTTGGCCTCCATTGACTTACATTACCTTGCGATTGTGTGTGACGTAACGAGTAGTATGAAAGGGCGAAAATCCACGTGGGGATTTTAGTCGGGGTGGTGGATGGGTCAAACACAGGACTTTCACCCAGGAGACCGGGTCACATTTCCTAAACTCAACCATCACTTTCTTCTTTTCCTAAACCCAACCCGTCCACTGTATACGGCGCTCAAAATACGTACAGATAACACGCCACTTGGCTTAAGAAAGTGGGCGTGTATGTTTACGTGAAGTCATGATATCACGTGGACATGGACCAAACTAAAAAAAAATCAAAGTTCACGTGAAATAAATGGTTTCCCAAAGATGGTTTCTGTCATTTTTAGGTAGTTCTGGTCACACTGAGGTTTATTGAAGTGTTCATTTTTCTGATCAGTTTGGTTTTTGTTTCTTATTTGTTGACAGCTGGGATTGACCAAGGGCGGGTGTATTGGCGGGACTTTGATATGGCGGCTCCACCACCCGATCACTACTGCGCTAGTCAAGATCAACGGAAGGCCATTTCCAGGATAATTACCTGACATCCCTCACCTTCTTCTCTCTGTGTGTTGCCATTCTCAAAATCCCTTCACTTCATGAAACAACTAACTTCGAACTACACGCTGGCACGTTTTGAAGAAAATTTGGATCATGCAACAAGGCAGGCCTGCATGGTTCTTTGGGGGACTGATTGTAAAGATTTACAAAGAATATGTTTAGGGCATTTCCACTCTAACTGGGACATTTTGGGACCGATTGGTGGGATGCTGTGGACGAAGTGTAGGAGCCATATGAGTGGTTTTCCTCCAAGCATGATACTGTCTTGTGTTGCCAAGGCCTAGACTCGCTTGGGTATTTAAGTTCCTGTATTGATGCAAACAGGTGTTGTTAATTGAAGAAGAGGAGCAAACAGTTTTTTTAACTGTGCTCGGCTTACGTTGTTTATGGACCTTTATATGACTTGTTGTTTATTGTAAATGAATGCTCTGGACGCAGAAAATAAATGACGCAAATGCAAACTATTGGAAAGGACTGGATATCGTTTGTCTGAATACACGAGAAACAATAATCGCAATTAGCAACCAGTAGCGGCTAAGTATAGGACTTAGTCACTACACACAGAGATACACTGGTAAGAGCCAATGAGGTTTAACCATGTATCAGCCAATTTAAATAGCTCACGTTACTGTATTATGTCAACAGTTAACTTCATGTAATATTGTATGTGGCGTTTTTTTTTATGGGGTGCAAATGTTCCACCAAAACAAGTTCCTTCCAGAGACTACTTAGCAGAGCCACCGTCACTGGGTCCGGAGCTTAGCGCCGCCCAAGACCACTGTGATTGGTTAAAAAAAAAAAAAAAAAAGATTTCTGTGAGTGCTTCTCAATCAAAGCCATCCCATTTTGGATAGTGACCAAAAGAATGAGATCGCGGATACGGGCGTCTGAAATTTGTTTCCTCCGTACGTTGGCTCGCCACAGTCTTAAGGCCAGGACACACAGGGCTGATAATCGGCCGTTGGACAGTCTGGTGAGGTCGGTGACTCGAATCTGTTCGGTGTGTTCCGTGGGGGGGGGGGTGTCGGCGTTCATTTTGGCCGACCTGACATGTTCAGTCGGCGGCAGGACAGTCGGGACTCACCCGGAAATGGCGAGCGGGATGAGGTGACTAGAGTCTCAAAATCTGACGAAAATCTGTTAAACTGACCTTTTGTTGATCTGAAATGAAGACAGATTCAGCAACTGCACGGCCTATTTCTCTCTTAAAATGTTTTAAGAAACTCGTTTCGGTGAACTATTTTAGTCCGATATGAGATCGTATTCTGAACGAGCCACCATGACAGTCTGGCTTTGAATTTCCGGAGAAAACTAAACCCATGTGACGCATTCGTCCAATCAGCTGCCGGTTTTCATTTCTTGGGCAACAATACAGATTAGCGCCGCCTGCTGCTATAGAGGCGTATTACGTTTCTCAAGTCTGCCTCAGTGTGTCCCGAGGCAGTTTTTTTTGGACCTCGGGGACCCGACTGATCATCTCGACCGGCTTTTCTGTCGACGGTCGGCCGTCTGGTTGGTGTGTCCCGGCCTTTAAAGCTCGGGTGAGAAGCTAAGACGCTACGCAGAGCCGCTGCTCCTTCGTTTCAAAAGGGGCCAGTTAGGGCGGTTTTGGCATCTGATCAAGATGCATCCTGGGCGTATCCCGTTGGTGGTTTTCCAGCATATCCAACTGGTAAGAGGACCAGGAGTAGACCCTAAACACGTTGGGATTCCCAGGAAGAGCTGGGAAACATTGCCGGATAATCGGATGAAAATGGATGGATGGGAATGGTAGCCTTCCACGACTAACAATGAAAACTACTACATAGTGAGATAACTACCAGTCCTTCCAGAAAAATGTTTTTGAGTTTTTTTGTGATTGTTGAGGGGCAAAAATCCTTGATTATGCGACACGTTTTCTTAAAAAATGTGATGGAATATGCTATATGATATTTATGCAATGAAATTGCGGGAACTTACAAAAACTGCGGTTTGATGAAAAAGAGAAAAAAAAGTGATTCCCCCAACACCCTGCTTTTCGATGATGTTCACATCGCATAATTACGTGACTTCATAACATCACTTCATAATGTTCCCATGGCAACACGGGAAAATGGCTGCTCTTGTGTGAAGTAAACGCAACATTTTTCAACTTCCTGCTAAGATATATAATGGGACTTTTTTGCAACAAAAATGCAGGGATTATGAAATCATGCAAGCCCCGCATATTTTGCGCGGAAATCGGCAATTTATGCGCCGAAAGCGCGGTATATTTGAAAAGATGCAGCTCCTCCCCCTCCCCCGCATAAATATGCAGACTTTGGCTGATTATTCCTTGAATTATGCGATCACATAATCACGTTTTTCTGGAGGGATTGAACTACTAAATATAAATGAGTTGAATTGCATCTGACCGTAAATAGTATCAAAAGGGGAGCTTGCTTTCATGAAAATGTTATTATTATTATAACTCTTATAACTCTTTCTAAAGATATATTCCAGGATTCTTTACCTAAATGTCTTAAATTGAAAAGAATTAAAAAAAAAGTGCTTCAATACTCTTTAATCCACAGTCCTCATACTGTGTCCTGTCCCCTACTCCTTGACCTCTCCTCTTTTCTCACCGTGGTCGATGTTCTTCGATGATCTTTGGGTCTTTCTCTCCTCCGGTCCTCCCACCATCTCCCGGCGACACTGATCCACAAAAAGTTCAACACTGACTCTAGTCTCTCTCTTCTCCTGTTTCCCACAGTGTCTTCAGAAGCTGGAGGAGAGATGCAACCGATCACTGCGTCTCGTGGCGAGAAGTGACATCATCTTTCTGTATTTACATCGCCTCCTCCTGGGCGGAGAAGGAGGGAGGACGGGATGAAGAGTTAGGACGGGGCTGGTCGGTTCTCGGTTTCGGAAACGTCTTCTCATATCGACACCTCATATTCACGAGTGTCCTGTGGCCAATCAAAGAGAAGATGGAAAACAGTGTTAGCAGTGTGTGTGTGTGTGTGTGTGTGTGTGTGTGTGTGTGTGTGTGTGTGTGTGTGTGTGTGTGTGTGTGTGTGTGTATCTTGTTTAACTATATTCGTGGGGTCCAAAAACCGGGAATACAGTATACTTGTGGGGTCTGCACAGCTTTGTGGGGCCAAAATGCTGGACCCCACGAGGTTAAAGGTCTGTTTGAGGGTTAAGACTTGGTTTTAGGATTAGGGTTAGAATTAGGTTATGGTTAAGGTGAGGGTAAGGGTTAAGGTTAGGCATTTAGTTGTTATGGTTAAGGTGAGGGTAAGGGTTAAGGTTAGGCATTTAGTTGTGAAGGTTAAGGTTAGGGTAAGGGTTAAGGTTAGACATTTAGTTGTGATGGTTAAGGTGAGGGTAAGGGGCTAGGGAATGCATTATGTCAATGACGGGTCCCCACAAAGATAGTGAAACGCACGTGTGTGTGTGTGTGTGTGTCCCTAAATCTCCTGGTCCCTTAAATAATATTCCATCCCCATTCTGATGCAGGTTTGAACTTCAGCAGATTGTTTCGACCGTGTGTGCATCCCTAAACGATTCAGTTGCTGCTACGGGATTGGCTGAGTAGATTTTTGCGTCAGCAAACAGTTGAACAGGTGTACCTAATAAAGTGGCGAGTGAGTGTATGATCCATCATAAATCTTGAACACTACAGCTGCAAAGATTAATGCATCGATTGATTATTTGTTGTATTAGTTAAACACTATTAAATGAATCACCAACCATTGATTAATCAGTATGAGTTTTCTGATGTCAGCTTGTTAAAATGTAAATATTTTCTAGTTTCTTCACTTCTCTGTGACAGTAAACTGAATATATACAAAGCTAGGACTCTAATCCTTACCTTCAGTCTGGCGGACTAGCTTGAGTTTCTGTAATTCTCTAATGCACGACTAAAGCCAAAACCCTGTTAAAGCTCCTAGACATAACGAAACTAGTACGATTCCCCAGAGTTGTGGTTGCGTCGTGACAATTAAGTAAGATCCCTGTGAGGTAGTATGGACAGCTGGGCGCTCAATGTACAGTTTCAGTTTTTTTAAATGTGCTGGACACTCACTCCTCCGGTCTCATAGAGCGGGTTATCAAACTCTGTCTCCACGGTGATCTGTCGGTAAGGGTGGGGGTAGATCAGAGGAAGCCTCAAGTTGGAGTGATATCGGCACCTAAAAGAGATGATGAGGGAAGCCAAAAATGTTAGCAAAGGAGTCCTCTTCAAGACCTCTGGATCCACCTTAAAGGTCCCATGGCATGGAAATGTCCCTTTATGAGCTTTTTTTAACATTAATATGAGTTCCCCCAGCCTGCCTATGGTCCCCCAGTGGCTAGAAATGGTGATAGGTGTAAACCGAGCCCTGGGTATCCTGCTCTGCCTTTGAGAAAATGAAAGCTCAGATGGACCAATCAGGAATCTTCTCCTTATGAGGTCATAAGGAGCAAGGTTACCTCCCCTTTCTCTGCTTTGCCCCCCCCCCCTCCTCCTTAATAGCAACAGACAGAAATGGTACATCCTAAGGAAAGCTCATTGTGGGACTGGCTCTAGTGGCTGTAATTCTGCACCAAGGCTGAATTTCGGGAAAGAGACTTCAGATACAGTATTAGGGGACCACTAAGGTCTATATAAAAGAGACTTCAGATACAGTATTAGGGGACCACTAAGGTCTATATAAAAAGAGACTTCAGATACAGTATTAGGGGACCACTAAGGTCTATATAAAAGAGACTTCAGATACAGTATTAGGGAGACCACTAAGGTCTATATAAAAGAGACTTCAGATACAGTATTAGGGGGACCACTAAGGTCTATATAAAAGAGACTTCAGATACAGTATTAGGGGGACCACTAAGGCCTATATAAAAGAGACTTCAGATACAGTATTAGGGGACCACTAAGGTCTATATAAAAGCATCCAAAGAGTACCATGCCATGGGACCTTTAAAGCCCTTTTCATGCCAGCTGATATCATGTTTTAGTTCCCAAATAAACACTTAACCATAAACCTATTGACACACAATGACCCTGTGGGATTTCGGGTGTGGAGTCCAGAGGAAATTGCCCATTTTGCCATGGTTTTAATCCAGCTGGAGCAGTCAAGGATCTTACCGCGTGACGTAGACGTAAGTCCCTCCAAGCAGCACAGTCAGCAGAAGAACGAGGATGAAGATGGCCAGCGCTATGTTCCCTCCATCCAGAGTGGAGCCTGCAGTCGCCTCTGCAACTGAGAGACAAACACGCAAACAAAAAGGTTAATTGAAGGCATCAAGAGAACAAATAAAACCTCTAAAAGTCTGGTCGAGGATGGTTAAGCAACTGACAGATAAACAAATGAATACAGACAGGTAGGCGGACAAACACACACACACACACAGTGGGAAAGAACTTGGCAGGCAGATGCTTGCAGAGGCAGGCAGAGCAGACAGAGGCGTGAAGTGCTTTTTATTCTTTGCTTTGTGTCTTTGAGCGTTTTATTTTTTTGTCAGTCCAGAAAACAAACTGTGTGGTCTTTTCAGGCCACAGTACGGAGCCCCAGACATGACATGTGGGAAAAATAAATAAATTGTGGTCACAATATAGGTATAATGTGTGCACAAAATATTATTTTAGTATGTTGTAGCCACAAATTAGCATTTCGTGGCCACAAATTAGTATATTGTGGCCACGAATTAGTATGTTCTGGCCACAAATTTGTATATTGTGGCCACGAATTAGTATGTTGTGGCCACAAAATAATATTTTGTGGCCTCAAATTAGTATTTCGTGGCCACAAATTAGCATTTCGTGGCCACAAAATAATATTTCGTGGCCACAAATTAGTATTTCGTGGCCACAAAATAATATTTCGTGGCCACAAATTACTATATTGTGGCCACGAATTAGTATGTCGTGGCCACAAATTAGCATTTCGTGGCCACAAATTAGTATATTGTGGCCACAAATTAGCATTTCACAAAATAATATTTTGTGGCCACAAATTAGTATATTGTGGCCACGAATTAGCATTTCGTGGCAACGAATTAGTATGTTGTGGCCACAAATTTGTATATTGTGGCCACGAATCAGTATGTTGTGGCCACAAAATAATATTTCGTGGCCACAAATTAGCATTTCGTGGCCACAAATTAGTATATTGTGGCCACGAATTAGTATGTTGTGGCCACAAATTAGAATTTCGTGGCCAGGGACGTCGTTAGGCCTATTTTAGGGGGGCTGAAGCTACCCCAAATGTTCCTAAGCCCCCCTAAATAATAATAATAAGAACAACAATAACAATTCGATTTATCAATAACTGTATCCTCATTCATATTCAGATGCAACAAATTATATATATCCAGCTACAAAAAAATTGCCGAAAAGTCAGAAGTTAGACAGAAATACAAAGAGTCGTTGTGCTATCAAGATGATGCACCGCACCGTCTCGTTGCATCGGTGTGAACTGGCAGCTTTCAGAGCGCTGCAGACCGGAGCGTTGCCAGTAACTGGGGGATTCATCTCGTCTCGTTGCTACTCTTTGGTATGAACTCGCTATGCACCCTCCCCCCACACATACACACACACGATACACACGCTGAAAGGAAGATTGATTACACCTGGTGATACAGAGTGAAATTGTAAGTTGTTTTAAATGACCTGCTTACCTTTAGCTACGTTTTCTTGAGGTAAAGGAAAGGGGATATTTTGGTTTGCTATGGAAAACTATAGCCTAGCTAGAGTGAACGAGCGAAAAACAAGAAATGGTTAACTTAGCAAGCTAATCACAACTCTTTATTCGTTGCCAATAATATAGCCTATCTCTATAGTAGGCATATTCTAAAACAATATCTATCCCCATAGAATGTTGTTGTCACTGAAAACTAAAGTCCTAGGGTCCCTTGTTAATGCTATTGTATCGGTGTATCCTTCAATTCACTGAGCAGATGAGATAGATATTGGAAGATATTTCAGCAGAGATAGAGAAAGAGAGAAGCAGGAGATTGGCAGAGCAGTTGATTCTGAGGGAGCCGGTGTGAATGAGGTCAGTAGTGGTCTATAGGTCTAAGGATTGTTTGGTTTTCTTCTTAAAACCAAACTAGGCACTATGCATAGCCTAAACTAAAATATTTAATTATATTTATTATATATGCTAGCTATATTCTAACCAATTTAACTTTCTGCATTCATTGGCTGTGATAAATTAAATAAATATGTAGATGTTGCCTAAATGTAGGCTAGGCTAAAGATGAGCACATGCCCACAGATACACATGTGAAAATAAAATGAAAGCAATATATACAGTACTCATTACTCCAAATCTTTTATTCCGTCTGCCATCAGGATATTGTATTTAGACAGTAGCCACTTTAAATAGGATCTGTATTAATATCTTACATGATAAAGTATGCAGTGATGCCTATTTCTTTCTTTCTCTTGTACTGCTATTTGTCATATTTGTTTAACTTACCAACTTATTAGCTGTCTGGCCTCTGTTTGTCAGTTTTTGGACATTTTGGATGTTGTTTCATGTGACCAATTTGCATTTCGAAGTCATGAAATTAGCATCAGGGTTTTGATTTATCTCAAAGGATAAGACAGAACAGAGTAGAAATGGAAGAAGAGGATAGGTCTGTAACTTTTTACTTGTTAACATCTTGGTTTCTTGACTGGTTGTTGACATAAGTGTAGCTCTAATACAGTAACAAAAGATGTGAGTGCAAAGATTTTGCAAACGCAAGTTACAAATACCCTGGGGGCTAAGCCCCCCCTGTCTTTCAATCCTAGGGACGTCTCTGTTCGTGGCCACAAATTAGCATTTCGTGGCCACAAATTAGTATTTCGAGGCCACAAATTAGCATTTTGTGGCCACAAACTAGTATTTCGTGGCCTCGTATTTTTTCGGATGTCATGTCTGGGGCTCCGTACCACAGTGTGAGATTGAGCGCACCGACAGACACACATAACACTCACCTTCCAAAGCATGGTTGCCAAAGCAGTCATGGTTGGCTGCAAGACATCATTCTGTCAGTCAGTGCATATGAAAATTGACATCACACTTACCGCCGAGTTTGTATTTGTAACAAGGCGGCTTCGAAATGACCGTTCGCTAAATCCCACCCACCCCCCCCGCGCCCCCCACGCCCCTCTACTGTTCTGGGGTAAGGTTTGCTAGAGTTGCTGGAGTGTAAACATCCCCAAAACCATGACATATTTCTTTTAAAGATTATTTTTCTGGGGGCTTGTCCCTTTATTTGATAGTGACAGTGGATAGTAGGGCTGTCACCTCTTAGTCGATTAATCGACTAATCGGTCGTTTTGGTCTTAGTCGACTAAGATTTCTTTAGTTGATTAGTCATTTTTTATGCTTATTCATGCTTAATTACTTATTTCCAAGAAACTTCTGAGACTTCACATTTATGGTAAACACAAGATTTAAAGTGGTGCTTTTGCAGGATTAATTGTGGAGAAACTCAGTTTTACAGATGGTTAATTAACTACATTTATATTGTGCTTTTCTAGTCTTAACCACCTCTCAAAGCGCACAGCTCTGTCAATTAAATCAACTAATCGATTAGTCGACAAAACCGTATAAGTGTTAGTCGACTAAGAATATCTTTAGTCGAGGACAGCCCTAGTGTATAGACAGGAAAGATGGGAGAGAGACGGGGGATGGCACGCAGCAAAGGGCCGCAGGTCGGACTTAGGGCTGCTTGATTATGGAAAGAAATATCATCACGATTATTTTAAAGATGTTACAGAAGTGAGATGTCTCACTCTGTAGCTAAACAGAGAGCTCAACACACAGGGTGAAAAGAGGAGCTGCAGCAATGTGCAGCACAACATAAACATGGTGTTTTCTGAAAATTAAAACCATGTAAACCTATTCTGATATAACCTCTAAATAATATTATGAACCTGAAAATGAGCATAATATGAGCACTTTAAATGTTGTTGCCTAGTTACTAAGTTGCAAAACTATGATTTGACAAGCTGGGGCAAAGGGGTTTAGCGAATGGTCATTAGCATGCATAGAGACATGATTAATCTGTATCAACAAGCATGGGGCAAAAAAGACTTTGAAGAATATTGTGTGCATGCATAAATCCATTCCACGCATACATTAAAATATGAAAAAAAAAAACTGCAAAAGTCTCACCCCTGCAGAGTGGAAGTGGGCCGCTCCAAAACGACGGGTTCCCGAGGATGCATTTGATCGCAACCTCGCCGATGAGCTCGTAACCTTGGTAACAGACAAAGGTGAGCGACTCGCCGGGCAGGTAGAGCCTCTTGGACAGGATCTGGTAGCCGTTGTCAGGGAGACCGGGGTTCTCGCAGGAAACAGAGTCCTCAGCTAGATACGGAAGAAGGAGAAGGAGAAAGAGAAGGAGAGGGGGAAAGAAAATGAAGCAAAGCTGGATGGATTCTCAACATTTTTGCGTCAGAGCTCGACTGACAGATCCGACAGGCTCGGGCTGAGGTGTCATGACTCATGGATCATCTCCACCCACTCTCCTCCAGGTGGCCGAGGGCTGATTGGTACGGTGCATTAGCACGGCATTTACATATCAAACACTTTGCACAAACATTATTAATGTCCCAGAAAACACACACACACACACAGGCACGCACACACACACACACACACACACACACATATCGTCAGTCCTGAGATGAAAACGCAGGAGATGATAGCAGCGTGTTGAGACGCTGTGATCTGTGTCAGCGGAGGGAAGAGGGAGCCGAGGCAAGAAATCACACGAGCCCACTCGTGTTAAGAGCGCGCAGCCAAGGGCTGCCGAGCCTCTCATCTTCAGTTAACTGCCATGTTGCAAGTGTCTCTCCTCATGAAAAGGTTTTTCTGAAATCACAGGACAGCGCTCTATCTCCACAGCGCTGCGGAGGAAGGTTTGGCTACACATCACAGATACATTCCTGGATAGGAGAGGTGGGGAAAAAAAAAAAAACTTCTCTGGGTTGTTTGCATTTCTTTAAACCAATCACAATCGTCTCGGGGGCGGCGCTGAGCTCCGGACGAAGCGACAGTGGCTTAAATGAAGTTAACTGTTGACACAATACAGTAACGTGAGCTATTTAAATTAGCTGATACATGGTTAAATCTCATTGGCTATTACCAGTGTATCTCTGTGTTTAACTTTAAAAACACCTTAGATTACAGCAATTTGCGTCAGAAATCCTATTCTCAGGGTCATAACTCATTCAGATCTGAACCAAAAAACTTAATGATATTTTTAGATTCAGAGGGACTTATGTTACCTGTCCACAGTGCCGTTTTTTTGAGTAGCAGTTATCAGTTTCTCTTCAATGATCACTGACAGTCAAAGAAAACAGGCTACACCCTCCTACAAACGCCATGGCTGCACCTGATTGGACAAAGGCTCGTGGTCTGTCCGCTTCCGGATTTTCGAAACGGACCGAACATGACGGCCCGTTTGGAACTTTTAATCTCGCATGGCCAGACCTTTCTCCACAGCGCTGTGGAGGAAGTTCTGGCTACACCACAGATGCATTCTGGGATAGGAGGACAAAAAAAAAAAACTCTCTGGGTTGATTAATTTCTTTAAACCAATCACAATAGTCTCGGGTGCCGCTAAGCTCCGGACGAGCGACAGTGGCTTAAATGAAGTTAACTGTTGACACAATACAGTAACGTGAGCTATTTAAATTAGCTGATACATGGTTAAATCTCATTGGCTATTACCAGTGTATCTCTGTGTTTAACTTTAAAAACACCTTAGATTACAGCAATTTGCGTCAGAAATCCTATTCTCAGGGTCATAACTCATTCAGATCTGAACCAAAAAAACTTAATGATATTTTTTAGATTCAGAGGGACTTATGTTACCTGTCCACAGTGCCGTTTTTTTGAGTAGCAGTTATCAGTTTCTCTTCAATGATCACTGACAGTCAAAGAAAACAGGCTACACCCTCCTACAAACGCCATGGCTGCACCTGATTGGACAAAGGCTCGTGGTCTGTCCGCTTCGGATTTCGAAAGCGGACCCGAACATGACGGCCCGTTTGGAACTTTTAATCTCGCATGGCCAGACCTTTCTCCACAGCGCTGTGGAGGAAGTTCTGGCTACACCACAGATGCATTCTGGGATAGGAGGACAAAAAAAAAAAACTCTCTGGGTTGATTAATTTCTTTAAACCAATCACAATAGTCTCGGGTGCCGCTAAGCTCCGGACACAGCGACGGTGGCTCTAAATAGTCTCTGGAAGGAACTTGTTTTGGTGGAACATTTGCACCCTGCAAAAGAAAACGCCACTTCCAATATTAAATGAAATTAACTGTTCACACAATACAGTACCGTGAGCTATTTAAATTAGCTGATTCATGGTTAAACCTCATTGGCTCTTACTAGTGTGTCTCCGGGTGTACTTCGTCCACAGCAATCCCACCAATCGCTCCCAAAAAACGTCCCAGTTAGAGAGGAAATGCCGTTTAAAATCATTCCCCCGAAAGAACCAAGCAGGCCTGCCTTGTTGCACAATTTTTTTTTTACCATAGCGAGGGGATTTTGAGAACGGTAACCGTGGCGTGAGCTACGCGCCGGATGTCAGGCTTTTGATCCTGGAAATGTACTTCCGTTGATCCAGACTTCATCAGAAATTGAGAAGCAGTAGCAGGCCAAACGGCAGATTTCTGCTGCAGAAAATTACAACTACGAGGTACATCAAATCATTTCGTCGCCGGGCTGGCTTGGCGGGAGCGAGCAGATGCACATATTCTTCGAGGCTTATGCCTCGACGCAGAGGTCCAGGGTTTGAGTCCGACCTGTGGTTATTTCCTGCATGTCTTCCCCCCCCCCTCTCTCTCTCCTTTCTCACCTAGCTGTCCTGTCGATTAAAGGCGGAAAAGCCCCAAAAACAATTCTGTCAATTAGACTGCACAATGAAAAAACTGTCTTTAGTATTTTAACTGAAGACAGAAACAGATCTCAAACTAAGTAAATTTTCTCCCGATTTGTCCGTCTGAAAAATGCCATTTTAGTGTCACAATGTTCTGGAGATATGTGGCTTGTGAAAAATGGGTCCGATATCTACTTTGGGGACTACGGAGGTGAATGAAATCCTCATAATCTGTGTTCACGTTAGGGCTGGGCAATATATCGATATCGCAATATGAGTATCGTCTTAGATTTTGGATATCGTAATATGGTAAGTGTTGCCTTTTCCTGGTTTTAAAGACTGCATTACAGTAAAGTGATGTAAATTTCTGAACTTACCAGACTGTTGTAACTGTTCTATTATTTACCTTTACCCACTTAGTCATTAAATCATTTCTGGAGATTATTTATAAAAAATCTCATTGATTAAATAACATTTTGTTAAAGCACCAATAGTCAACCATACAATATCGTCATCTAGGTATTTGGTCAAGAATATCGTGATATTTGATTAGCTCTATATCGCCCAGCCCTACTTCACGTTCACTTCTCCTGTTGGTATCAAACACACTCAGGAGGACCTGCCGCTAGTCTCCTAAAGAGCCCACGGGACACAGAGACAGGACACTACTCTGAGTTGGGTCATCTCGGTTCTAAACCGTCTCTGCTGTAAACCATGGGACCGTTCCAGCCAACGACTTCACCAGCTTTTTCCACGTGTTTTGTCTTTTCTTTGCACTAGAAACCCACGCTGATACTCACAAACGCAGTGAGGGAGTCGAGACGTCCACACGGGGGTCCCCGGCTCGCGGCCGTAGCAGGTAACGGTGGCGCCGCCCTGCAGGATGAAGCCGGGCTTGCAGCTGTACTGAATGGTCGTCCCCACCAAGAGTTTGGGGTCGGACAGAGACCTGGTGGAGTGCTCCACGTGGCCAGGATCTGAGCAGTACATGACTGAGAAAAGGAAGGAATATACAGTATGAAAAGACAGACACATTTGGGAGCCCTATTTTTAACGATCTAAGTGCACGGTGTGAAAAAAAAACCCTGGTGCAGGTGTGTTTAGGGCGTGTAGGAATCCACTTTTGGTAGTGTAACGGCGGAAAAAAGGGTCTGTGTGCCAGGCGCCTGGTTCTAAATGGTTGTGCTTAATGTCTTCATTAATCAGAGGTGTGTTTTGGGCGTAACATGCAATCAACCAATCAGAGATCATCTCCCATTCCCTTTAAAAGCCAGGCGCGTTTGGACCTTGGAGCATTGCTGTTATGATTGAGGATTTGCTGAGCAGGAAGGAGAGATTTTCAGGAGAAGAAAGTGAAGTGAAAGCGTGCAAGCAAATCATATATTATTTCACATTGTAATATTTGTATTTGTAATCTTCTGCATGTCTGTGTGCTGCTGCTTTTTGTTGGTCAATGGCGCGATCACTTCCCGCTGCCTCAAGAACACACCTCCCTGTAAGACCAGCACGCCCATGGGGTGCAGGTGCGTTTGCTATTTAAAAGACGCGGGCGCTAGACGAGAAACTGACAACTGGGTCGGTCTTAAACTAGCAAAGATACTTGTGTTGGGCTTTGCGCTGCGTTGCCCTGGGTGCAAGTTAGGGCCAATAGACATTCATACCATCCAAACTTATTATTTTGATAGCTAGATAAAAGTAAAATAGTCTGCATGGTGCATTTAATATATATTAAACGCACCATGAAACGCACCATGCATAGTTAGACTAGTAGATTGCAAAAGTATTGTAACCTATAACGGAGGTTAAGTTGCACTTGTTGTCCTCCAGGATTTAAAATTAACCCAGTCTGTTTTGCCTGTTTATAAAGCGTAAAGTTTTGAAACATGATGATTCAGAAATTATCTTCTGTACATAGTCCTACTGAGAGATCCAGAGAGAGCTGTGTGGAGCTGATAGTCTTAATTAGCTTTGTAGCAACGGCTTGAATGTAACGGACGCTCATTAATATCAAAAAGTTACGCACTAAAGCTTTAAATTCATGGTCCATTAACCTCATTTACATGAAATTATACCTAATTTTGGAGTTGGAAAAGTGCACATTATGAATTATTTTGAGTAATAGTAAAGATCAGAGGAACGTACTGTATGTTGATGGATTCTCACATATCCTACTTTAACAGATGTCAATGTTTAGTCTGATATAATTATATAAAAAAAAATGTATTGTCTTTTTTTTTAATGGCAGCACATCTGTATCACATCTGTGGTCTGGGAAGAAAACCGATTCTATAAAATTGAATAAAACACCCAAAATTCAATCATTCAAGAGTGTTGTGTATGGAACCATCAATGTTATTGTTGAGAGGCGTGAGAGTCCCGTAACGTTACAGTAAACGGGAAATATCACTGTTTCCCCAGTCGCTTCATCTCTTTTCTTTTTCCCCTTTCTCCGTGAAATGAAGCTGATTTCAAGTGCGGTTGGAAATGTTGATTATAGGCATCAAACACACACACAAAGAGATGTATAAATACAAGTGGAACTGACTCTTTTCACAGAACGGCGGCTGGGAGCTCCAGGAGAGGTCTAACTGACAGGTGAGGGTCTCCCGCCCCACCAGGTCATAGCCGGGGTCGCACTGGTAGGTGATCCGAGCCCCGCGCACCAGCGCAATGTGGGATGTGGTCTTCCAGCCGTTCTGGATCTCAGGCAGGTCTGGACAGGAGTCATTTCGGGACACCTCTGAGTAAAAACAAAACAAAGAAACGGTTGATTAAAGCCATGTTCACACATGGTTTCCTGTCCAGCGCCCGTGTCGAATGCACCTGCGCCCATCTGTGGCCCATGGAGGTGTGTTCAGGTGCATTCTGGGGCGTGCTGGTCTTACTGGGAGGTGTGTTCAGGTGCATTCTGGGCGCGCTGGTCTTACAGGGAGGTGTGTTCAGGTGCATTCGGGGGCGTGCTGGTCTTACAGGGAGGTGTGTTCAGGTGCATTCTGGGCGTGCTGGTCTTACAGGGAAGTGTGTTCAGGTGCATTCTGGGGCGTGATGGTCTTACAGGGAGGTGTGTTCAGGTGCATTCTGGGGCGTGATGGTCTTACAGGGAGGTGTGTTCAGGTGCATTCTGGGGCGTGATGGTCTTACAGGGAGGTGTGTTCAGGTGCATTCTGGGCGTGCTGGTCTTACAGGGAAGTGTGTTCAGGTGCATTCTGGGAGTGCTGGTCTTACAGGGAAGTGTGTTCAGGTGCATTCTGGGCGTGCTGGTCTTACAGGGAAGTGTGTTCAGGTGCATTCTGGGGCGTGATGGTCTTACAGGGAGGTGTGTTCAGGTGCATTCTGGGCGTGCTGGTCTTACAGGGACGTGTGTTCAGGTGCATTCTGGGGCGTGCTGAGATGAATGGTTACCATAAAACATTTGATTAAGCTCACAAAAACATTTTGAAAACAGCAACAAACAAAAAAAAGCAAAGGTACAAGACCGTGTACGTAAACCATCGCAGACTTCAATGTCAGAAGCTCGCTCTAGCTGTTCGTGCTTTTCGCGGGTACGGTAAACGTTTCTATGGTAACACCGAGTTGGGCAAATCAGAGACGTAGCTGTTACGCTTAGGATTGTGGGTAATGAAGTACTTATCCAAGACATCGGGAATAAAAGACATTTATCTCAAAACAAGGTTGGTGCCCCATGAATTTTTGGCTTCCTGAAAGTTTGGCTTCTTCTTGTTCTCGTGTTCCGACTGGAACAATTTGGGGATTTTTAAGTTCCTCTGGCTGCAGTTCCTGTAACTCTTTCAGCTCCTACTTCAGGGTTGGGGTCTTTTCGCTGTTCCCTTTTCAGCATCGGGACCTATAGGTCAACGAGGGTAGGGTTTCCGGTACAGACAGACCAACAACGGGACAATTTTAACAATTTTCGCCATCTTAATCATCACAAAATTCACTTCTGACAACGTTTAGGGCGAGAAATTAACTGTTTAGATTTCGAATATAGGCAGTCTTGCGAAAATTGATGCCAAATTGACAATTTGCTTCAAATTTTTCTGAGTTGAGAAGCTCCATGAAGTGAGGAGACAGCCGGCAGGCGCCTGCCCCGGCCGCTAGCTCGTCGCTGGGCCAGTCCTGCTCAGAGACCCCGCTGTAAGCTGGAGGTCTCTCAGACCGGGGACACACACACACACACACACACACACACACACACACACACACACACACACACACACACACACACACACACACACACACACACACACACACACACACACACACACACAGTGCAGCCGGCAGAGGCGGGAGAGAGAGAGATACCAGTTTCTCTTTGGGAGACTTGTTTAAATTATGACAAATATGCTATATACATTAGATTTAGTATTTAGTTCATACTCTTTTTGGTGTATTTGTTTTTTGATTTTAACGTTATAAAGACCGTTGCCGTGCTTGCATCACTCCCTTACCCCTCCTATAGTCCCTATGACCACTTGGCCAGTGTGAATTTCCAAATGGTAAAAGCTGTTTTGGGGGAAGAGTAGTTAGTAGATCTGCTTAGAAGTGGACTTTTCCTAAAACTACGGTCCTGTAACTACTTGGTCGGAAAGCGACTTATGTGAGCATATACAATCGCGGAGTCATGTCGCAGCTGGTTTTAAGTCTACCATCGACGGTTACGATTTCATGGCTTATACACCAATTGTCAAATGGAGAAGTTGTATTGTATTCTTACTTCGGGAGTCGGTTGTGGGCGGGACTGTTGAGGTCTATTTGTTTTATCTAACAACGCTCCACATAGCACTTTGGGATACCGTAGCAGTAGCTGCTTTTTTTTTAACTACAATTCAATCAGGAGAGACTTCGTTTGCAGATATGCAAAAATATTTATTGTACAACTGCATGATAAAATGTCCAAAGTCTTTTGGAGATTAGACTCCATCGAATTAATAATATTTTGAAAGGGGTAGAGAACAGCAGAGTTGTGAGGCTGTGATTGGCCCTTGAATTTCGTGGCCCAGTCTGATTGGTTTAACTGAAAGTATGGCTTCTAAACAGCTGATTTGATTTAAGAAGAAAGTGTAGTGATTGGGTTAATGACGTCTTCCTGAAAGAATTTGCGCTGAGCTTCATGAGCACCCTTTTTCTTGCCAAAAAAAAACCCCGCCAAGTGTGATAATGGCCTAATAGCTCCTTTATGATATCGGCGTTGCTCGTGTTTCAAGTTCATCTCCAGTGAAGCGTTCCCGCCTCCACAGTATCTACGGGCAAGAAGAAAACAACACAGATTTGATTTAGACGTGACGCTGGCACATGCTCTCGGTGAGGAAGGATCCCTCGCAGCACAGAAGATTGATGGACTTATTGTGCGACTACTTGACCGTGTGACAGAATGATGGATTGTATCTGCGTTGGACGGTTTTCAAATATCAGACGAGAACAGTTTTGCCTGTGAAGCTGCCGTTTGGAGTCAGTTTTAAATCAGACTCCCACTGAAACAGCCCGCAGTATAAATTATCACAAGCTGTCAGTTATCTGTCACAGCTGTGTCCATCTGAAAAAGAAAACTATTTTTTTTATATTTGTTATGTGCTGTCAGAGATTTTTTTTGTAAAGAAATGTTGTTACGTGATAACCACTAAGCAAACAACAGATCATGACCATGAGATGCGGCCGAATAGTCTCAATTTAAAGGTCCCATGACATGGTTCTCTTTGGATGCTTTTATATAGGCCTTAGTGGTCCCCTAATACTGTATCTGAAGTCTCTTTTATATAGACCTTAGTGGTCCCCTAATACTGTATCTGAAGTCTCTTTTATATAGACCTTAGTGGTCCCCTAATACTGTATCTGAAGTCTCTTATATAGACATTAGTGGTCCCCTAATGCTGTATCTGAAGTCTCTTTTATATAGACATTAGTGGTCCCCTAATACTGTATCTGAAGTCTCTTTTATATAGACATTAGTGGTCCCCTAATACTGTATCTGAAGTCTCTTTTATATAGACCTTAGTGGTCCCCTAATACTGTATCTGAAGTCTCTTTTATATAGACCTTAGTGGTCCCCTAATACTGTATCTGAAGTCTCTTTTATATAGACATTAGTGGTCCCCTAATACTGTATCTGAAGTCTCTTTTATATAGACCTTAGTGGTCCCCTAATACTGTATCTGAAGTCTCTTTTATATAGACCTTAGTGGTCCCCTAATACTGTATCTGAAGTCTCTTTTTATATAGACATTAGTGGTACCTAATACTGTATCTGAAGTCTCTTTTATATAGACCTTAGTGGTCCCCTAATACTGTATCTGAAGTCTCTTTTATATAGACATTAGTGGTCCCCTAATACTGTATCTGAAGTCTCTTTTATATAGACATTAGTGGTCCCCTAATACTGTATCTGAAGTCTCTTTTATATAGACCTTAGTGGTCCCCTAATACTGTATCTGAAGTCTCTTTTATATAGACCTTAGTGGTCCCCCTAATACTGTATCTGAAGTCTCTTTTATATAGACCTTAGTGGTCCCCTAATACTGTATCTGAAGTCTCTTTTATATAGACCTTAGTGGTCCCCTAATACTGTATCTGAAGTCTCTTTTATATAGACCTTAGTGGTCCCCTAATACTGTATCTGAAGTCTCTTTTATATAGACCTTAGTGGTCCCCTAATACTGTATCTGAAGTCTCTTTTATATAGACCTTAGTGGTCCCCTAATACTGTATCTGAAGTCTCTTTTATATAGACCTTAGTGGTCCCCTAATACTGTATCTGAAGTCTCTTTTATATAGACCTTAGTGGTCCCCTAATACTGTATCTGAAGTCTCTTTTATATAGACCTTAGTGGTCCCCTAATACTGTATCTGAAGTCTCTTTTATATAGACCTTAGTGGTCCCCTAATACTGTATCTGAAGTCTCTTTTATATAGACCTTAGTGGTCCCCTAATACTGTATCTGAAGTCTCTTTTTATATAGACCTTAGTGGTCCCCTAATACTGTATCTGAAGTCTCTTTTATATAGACCTTAGTGGTCCCCTAATACTGTATCTGAAGTCTCTTTTATATAGACCTTAGTGGTCCCCTAATACTGTATCTGAAGTCTCTTTTATATAGACCTTAGTGGTCCCCTAATACTGTATCTGAAGTCTCTTTTATATAGGCCTTAGTGGTCCCCTAATACTGTATCTGAAGTCTCTTTTATATAGACCTTAGTGGTCCCCTAATACTGTATCTGAAGTCTCTTTTATATAGACCTTAGTGGTCCCCTAATACTGTATCTGAAGTCTCTTTTATATAGACCTTAGTGGTCCCCTAATACTGTATCTGAAGTCTCTTTTATATAGACCTTAGTGGTCCCCTAATACTGTATCTGAAGTCTCTTTTATATAGACCTTAGTGGTCCCCTAATACTGTATCTGAAGTCTCTTTTATATAGACCTTAGTGGTCCCCTAATACTGTATCTGAAGTCTCTTTTATATAGACCTTAGTGGTCCCCTAATACTGTATCTGAAGTCTCTTTTATATAGACCTTAGTGGTCCCCTAATACTGTATCTGAAGTCTCTTTTATATAGACCTTAGTGGTCCCCTAATACTGTATCTGAAGTCTCTTTTATATAGACCTTAGTGGTCCCCTAATACTGTATCTGAAGTCTCTTTTATATAGACCTTAGTGGTCCCCTAATACTGTATCTGAAGTCTCTTTTATATAGACATTAGTGGTCCCCTAATACTGTATCTGAAGTCTCTTTTATATAGACCTTAGTGGTCCCCTAATACTGTATCTGAAGTCTCTTTTATATAGACCTTAGTGGTCCCCTAATACTGTATCTGAAGTCTCTTTTATATAGACATTAGTGGTCCCCTAATACTGTATCTGAAGTCTCTTTTATATAGACCTTAGTGGTCCCCTAATACTGTATCTGAAGTCTCTTTTATATAGACCTTAGTGGTCCCCTAATACTGTATCTGAAGTCTCTTTTATATAGACCTTAGTGGTCCCCTAATACTGTATCTGAAGTCTCTTTTATATAGACCTTAGTGGTCCCCTAATACTGTATCTGAAGTCTCTTTTATATAGACCTTAGTGGTCCCCTAATACTGTATCTGAAGTCTCTTTTATATAGACCTTAGTGGTCCCCTAATACTGTATCTGAAGTCTCTTTTATATAGACCTTAGTGGTCCCCTAATACTGTATCTGAAGTCTCTTTTATATAGACCTTAGTGGTCCCCTAATACTGTATCTGAAGTCTCTTTTATATAGACCTTAGTGGTCCCCTAATACTGTATCTGAAGTCTCTTTTATATAGACCTTAGTGGTCCCCTAATACTGTATCTGAAGTCTCTTTTTATATAGACCTTAGTGGTCCCCTAATACTGTATCTGAAGTCTCTTTTATATAGACCTTAGTGGTCCCCTAATACTGTATCTGAAGTCTCTTTTATATAGACCTTAGTGGTCCCCTAATACTGTATCTGAAGTCTCTTTTTATATAGGCCTTAGTGGGCCCACTAATACTGTATCTGAAGTCTCTTTTATATAGACCTTAGTGGTCCCCTAATACTGTATCTGAAGTCTCTTTTTATATAGGCCTTAGTGGTCCCCTAATACTGTATCTGAAGTCTCTTTTATATAGGCCTTAGTGGTCCCCTAATACTGTATCTGAAGTCTCTTTTATATAGACCTTAGTGGTCCCCTAATACTGTATCTGAAGTCTCTTTTATATAGACCTTAGTGGTCCCCTAATACTGTATCTGAAGTGTCTTTTATATAGGCCTTAGTGGTCCCCTAATACTGTATCTGAAGTCTCTTTTATATAGGCCTTAGTGGTCCACTAATACTGTATCTGAAGTCTCTTTTATATAGACCTTAGTGGTCCCCTAATACTGTATCTCAAGTCTCTTTTATATAGGCCTTAGTGGTCCCCTAATACTGTATCTGAAGTCTCTTTTATATAGGCCTTAGTGGTCCCCTAATACTGTATCTGAAGTCTCTTTTATATAGACCTTAGTGGTCCCCTAATACTGTATCTCAAGTCTCTTTTATATAGACCTTAGTGGTCCCCTAATACTGTATCTCAAGTCTCTTTTATATAGGCCTTAGTGGTCCACTAATACTGTATCTGAAGTCTCTTTTATATAGACCTTAGTGGTCCCCTAATACTGTATCTCAAGTCTCTTTTATATAGGCCTTAGTGGTCCCCTAATACTGTATCTGAAGTCTCTTTTATATAGGCCTTAGTGGTCCCCTAATACTGTATCTGAAGTCTCTTTTATATAGACCTTAGTGGTCCCCTAATACTGTATCTGAAGTATCTTTTATATAGAACTTAGTGGTCCCCTAATACTGTATCTGAAGTGTCTTTTATATAGGCCTTAGTGGTCCCCTAATACTGTATCTGAAGTCTCTTTTATATAGGCCTTAGTGGTCCACTAATACTGTATCTGAAGTCTCTTTTATATAGACCTTAGTGGTCCCCTAATACTGTATCTCAAGTCTCTTTTATATAGGCCTTAGTGGTCCCCTAATACTGTATCTGAAGTCTCTTTTATATAGGCCTTAGTGGTCCCCTAATACTGTATCTGAAGTCTCTTTTATATAGACCTTAGTGGTCCCCTAATACTGTATCTGAAGTATCTTTTATATAGACCTTAGTGGTCCCCTAATACTGTATCTGAAGTCTCTTTTATATAGGCCTTAGTGGTCCCCTAATACTGTATCTGAAGTCTCTTTTATATAGACCTTAGTGGTCCCCTAATACTGTATCTGAAGTCTCTTTTTATATAGACCTTAGTGGTCCCCTAATACTGTATCTGAAGTCTCTTTTATATAGACCTTAGTGGTCCCCTAATACTGTATCTGAAGTCTCTTTTATATACATCGAAAATGTCTAACTGGAGACACGAGGAGATAACTGAAACTTCTTTTCATCAACAACGATGAAACAAAATACATTTCCCATTCGCTTCTGCCACAGTTTATTTCCTGCAGAGTCCGATAATTCAAATGCAGGAAAAGGCGCAGGTGTATTCAAAACCATTACTGATGGCTGCATTCCACTTAGGAGAGGCCCTGGTATTGTGCATGCTGACTCACTGAAATATTTTACTGGGACACTTGATGGAATTGAGCCATCGTTAAGGTTATGACTTTCAGCTGTGCTTTTCCTACTATGACAAGTCAACATGTGTCTGCCGTGGAAAAGGTCTGTAGTCCGGAGAATTCACAGCGAGCGAGTTGGCTTGTCGATGACGTTTCTATCATGCTGCGGCCACCAAACCGAACATCCAAGGGAGATGCGTAACGAAAATGTCTAACTGGAGGGACGACTAGATTCGGGAGCTTCTGCCGGTAATCTGCTGCCACCGCTCGCCTAAACCAAAGAGAGGTTTTTCCAGGAAGTAGTGTCTGGCGTGGACAATCTCCTGCTGTGTGATACGCGTGAGAAAGGTGAACTCCGGACAATTAGCAAACCTGATTCTTTGGTTAATTCTCCTAAGTTTAAATGAGAAAACGGCTTTAGTCACCTATCTCTCAACCCTATCACCAGACAAAAACGCAAAAGTGCAAAAAAACTCAGATTATATGCAATTAAAATGCTTTCTGCAACATCTGGGCATGGTAACTACAATATGGTTAAAGACCTTACTATAGATATTTTTCACGTGGACAAACACCAAAGACTCCTACTGAATCTCTTGCATTACACGGACTCATTAGAACCAAAAATATCAAACTCGGAGTAAACTAGATGCTTCCAATTAATGTGCATTTTTATTTGCGGAAAACTTTTTGGCTTGGATATGGAAATGGAAAAACTTACAGCGGCTGAATGTCTTGCCCCGATTCATGTGTAAGCTTCTCATGCTGTATCTGAGAAGGCCTCACACAGCAGCATGGACCAATTACAGACACGCAGCAGCAGTCTTGATCCTTCTGAAGATCTTTTTCAATCAACGATTCGTCTCATCTTTGATTAAAAGTGCCTGGCACAAAACTTTGTTTTTGCCTTTTTTTGTCTCTACAAGCTTTAGGATTTAGATCTCCCAGTCAAATGTAATAACACCCACAGCCACAGACAACTCAACAAAAAATCTGGAGTTGTCAGCATGATTTAAAAAAAAGTCTTATGTCTGTTTAGTTTCATTTTCACAAAATCTAAGAGCCAAGTTAGTTTTTTTTTAGTAAGCTGGTAGGCAAAAACAGCCACTCGTGAAATGGAGAGACTGTCCTCCCTGAAAACGCTCCCATAGGTCGTTTGTTCAAGAAGCAATTGCGACCTATATTTACGTTTATAGTGGCGGCGCCCTCTAGTGGTCGTAGTAGTTCTGACGGGAGCAAAGCAGGAAGTAAGGTGAGGAAGTATCAAGGGGGTAAGCTTTGCTTCAGAACTCGAACCTCCTATGGCGCCATTTTGATGCTACCTAGCCATCACCTCCCGTTAGCATCCCATTGACTCCCAGTCATTTGACGTCACTTTGACAGAGAATAACTTTACATCTGAAGCGTTTAAAGACTCTATTTGTCCGTGGTTTATTTCTAAAGAAACACGACAATGTATAAAAGGCTCCATTACCTTGTACCTCACGTTATGGCTCCGTAGCAGAACGTTTTTATAAAAATAGGCTAACGATTGTGTCATAACCACGAGACTTACTGTCACACAGTAGAGGAATTACCGTATAGTACAGGAGAAGCTCACAGGCAGTTTGGACTTCCATTAGCTGTTTAGGTTTAATTACTAATGTTAACTAGCATGTTAGTGATCAATAATTAGCCTGTGCCCATGTTATCCCCTTACATATACCTACGCTCTCCGTCTCTGTAAGATTGGGAATGATTGAGATTTCTCTCGGCACAGCTACCAGAAGACTTCACACTTTCAGACACGTTGCTCACGTCACATCTACGTCTTCAAGCTCAGTTGGAGGCTGCTCAGTAATGCTCAGCCAGCACCGGGAAAGAGACTTCTAATATCCTTCAGTGGTCTCAGACCAGAGACACGGGATCTGCTGGTCCAGTTTATATATACTGTCCATGGGAAGTATGAGAGCGCCAAATGTCCTGGTAAGGAGGCAGGTTGGTTGGTTGGTTGGTTTGGGGGGGTGGATGACACAGGGCTTTCCCCCAGGAGACCGGGGTTCATGTCTCGTTTGAAAATGAAAGTAAACAAAGATTTAAAAAAAAAAAAAAACTTTACAAATGTCACGTTCAGCGTCACGTGCGTAACCGGAAGTGAAGTCACGTCTGATTTCAACTCGGACCTCGATCATTCTCTAAACCTAACCAAGTAGTTTCTGTGCCTAAAGCGTACCAAACTGCGACCGTTTCGTTCTCCGGTTTAGATACGAGGCTGTATTTCCGCCACTGCTAAGGGCGCCGGCCCAAAGTTGCAAAGGTGGTTTTTCTGCTCACAGGTGCTAGGGGTGGGGGGAGCGAGACGACCACCATTCAACCCGAAAAAAGTCATACAACCATTCCAATGACTCCAAAGCTGTTCAGTTCAGGTAAATTAAGCTAAAAAAAACCTGCATAGTTCCCCTTTAAGATCCCAACATTTACGTTAAAAATGCTCCTAGGGGTCGTATTAGTGGGTAGAAACAAACAACCCATATCGTCGCATGGTTTGGAGGACTTGTTGGGTTTTCACGTTGTGCGTGCATGCTTGTATGTGTGTCATCATAGCGAAACGCGGAACTACTAGACGTACCAGACACAAAAACATCGGGAACATAGGGTCCAGGTTAAAAAGCCAAGACACTTAAGGTGAATAAGGTAAACATTTGAACTAATACCATGAAACTTTCCCTGGTTGATTCCTGACATTATGACAATAATCTTTTGTATTACAAATTTTCTGAACTCATTAGAAAGAACTCATTATTTGAGTGGTTAGTTTTATTGTCAAGAAATCTCATTGAGTTTATATTTTTTGGTTTTGTACATTGCCGAAATTGCCTGCCGAGAAGCAGTTTACTGCAGTTGAATCAGCTGAAGATTACTGTTATGTTCCCGCACAGACGGTTTATGTTTTTTCCCCTTTTTATTCATGCATTTACAGGCACATTTGCTGCTCTGTTAATTCAAAATGTCTCAAGTGAATAACAGCCGAGAACAGAGAAAGAACGCAACGAAACCACCTCCAGGATCCACTCTGCCAAGAAGAAAATACAGAACATTAATACAACAAATTTTCATTGATGTTGAGGAATCTGTCGATTATTTCCTGTATGAATGGATGAGTCGTTTTGGTCAATAAAATGTCAGAAAATGGTGAAAAATGTGGATCAGTGTTTCCAACAAAAAGCCCAAGATGACATCCTCAAATGTCTTGCTCCGTCCACAACTCAAAGATATTCAGGTTACTGTCCCAGAGGAGAGAAGAGACTAGAACATATTTACAAGCTGACATCAGAGAATATTTTTAACGGTTAACCGAGCCGAGCCGAGCCTAGCTGGTACTAGCAGTGGGTAAGCACCATTAGTGTCTTTACTTACTTCGTTACTTTCTTTTTCGTATGAATGAAAACTAATAATTCCTGTTACTGTAGAAGGTGTATTAGCTCAAGCTTCAGCCTACAACTTTTCGGTCCCGTTTTGTTTCTCGTATATCTTTTCATTTTAGTATTTTTTGGCAAGTAAAAGCAATAATGTTATGTTTATTTATTATTTTTTACTAGTGCATTGAATGTTGTAAGTTACAAATGGCAGAAAAACTCAGCTAAACTAAACTAAAAAGAGGAAAAAAAGCATTGCCAAGCCTGGAGATTCCCTTCTGTTGGGACTGGTGTCTGCATATGTGTGTCTGATGATGGATCGGGCAGCGTGCTGTATAGCATTACACTGTACTACTATATAATATAATGGGCCTACAGGGAATGTGTAAGTTGGAGTTCGTGGATCAATTATTCATTCTCTGTTGACTCAGTTCTCCTCCTCCGTGCTGCCTGAACGTGTGGTGGGTAATTTATTCACACATACACACACACACACACACACACGCACTCACACACACACACACTCACTCATGCACTCATGCACTCACACACACAGACACACACACACTCACAAACACAGACATACAATCACACACACACACACACGCACACACAAACACAGACATACACACACACGCACACAGACATACACACACTCGCACGCACACACACACACACACACACACACACACACACACACACACACAAACACAGACATACATACACACGCACACACACACACACTCACTCACTCATGCACTCACACACTCATGCACGCACACACACACACACACACACACACGGATACACACACGCGCTCATGCACTCACACACACACACACACTCACTCATGCACACACACACACACACACACTCATGCACTCACACACACATACACACACACACACACACACACACTCATGCACTCACACACACACACACTCATGCACTCACACACACACGCATTTACACACACACAGACACACACGCACTCACACACACACACACACACACACACACACACACACACACACACACACACACACACA
>CM046802.1:30310635-30360635 GCA_025617405.1 Perca schrenkii
TTGTAGTAGTTCATGGCGTAGCAGGACGTAGCATGACGTAGTAGGACGTAGCAGGGCACAGCAGGATGTAGCAGGGCACTGCAGGGCGTAGCAGGACGTAGCAGGACACTACAGGACATAGCAGGGAACTCCAGAGCGTAGCAGGATGTAGCAGGACACTACAGGACGTAGCAGGGAACTGCAGAGCGTAGCAGGATGTAGCAGGACACTACAGGGCGTAGCAGGGAACTGCAGAGCGTAGCAGGACGTAGCAGGACGTAGCAGAGCGTAGCAGGACATAGCAGGACGTAGCAGGACACTACAGGGCGTAGCAGGGAACTGCAGAGCGTAGCAGGACGTAGCAGAGCGTAGCAGGACGTAGCAGGACGTAGCAGAGAATAGCAGGACGTAGCAGAGCGTAGCAGGACGTAGCAGGGCACTGCAGAGCGTAGCAGGACGTAGCAGGACATAGCAGAGCGTAGCAGGACGTAGCAGGACGTTGCAGGACGTAGCAGGGCACTGCAGAGCGTAGCAGGACGTAGCAGGACATAGCAGAGCGTAGCAGGACATAGAGCGTAGCAGGGCGTAGCAGAGCGTAGCAGGGCGTAGCAGGACGTAGCAGAGCGTAGCAGGGAACTGCAGAGCGTAGCAGGACGTAGCAGGACGTAGCAGGACGTAGCAGGGAGGAGTGAGGGAGGAGCTGCTTACACTCTACGTTACGTTACACACTTTCACTGGCAATCACATCATAGCCACGCCCTAAATACACCCCCGCTTTATCGCCGATTTTAAAATCAACGAGACCAGAATTCAAAAAATGAACACCATGCTTTGTTGCAGAAGACTTAAAACTAGCGATTGAGACCATAAACTCATTATGAAAATGTTTACTGAGGTAATAAATCAAGTGAGAAGCAGGTCACTTTCTCATAGACTTCTGCAGAAACAGACCTCCTTTTGCAACCGCACGTGTGGCCCCCTGCTGGAATTCAGATAGAATGCAGGTTTAAGGCACTTCCACATTTGCAGCACTTCGCCGAACTGGATGCATTGTAATATTTACAGTCAATGGTGCCACCCTAATCCAAGGGTAGTACGGTAAGTGTAATTTGGTTTTTGTCATGACAAGTTATGGTTATAGGGTTGGAGTTCATGTGTCATGTGTTCATGACAGTGTCATGTCACTCTTATGCAGATACCTTCAAGTAACGTGTTACCGAAACAGTTTTCCTTTCAGGGTTACCTTTGCATAGCGGCTCTGTGTCATTCCAGTAGGGATCCCTGGCGCTGATGCACTCGATGACGGGCGGGCCTTGTTCCAGAGCGTGACCCGCGTCGCACGTGAACTGGACCACGGCGCCGACACCGTACAGCGGGTCAGAGGTGGTGAAGTTCCCGTTCTGGAGGTACGGCTCGTAGCAGTGGCCTCGCTCGAAGGCTGGAGGAAGACAACGAAAGAAACCTCAGATAAACGGCTCAACCCTCCTGGTGTCCTCGGGTCCAATTTGACCCATTTTCAAAAAGCTTTTATATCAGAAATTTGGGTTTTCTTTCAACCAAATTTAAAGATAATAATAATAATAATAATAATAATAATAATAATAATAATAATAATAATAATAATAATAACAACTTACAACGCTCTTCACAAGTAAAATAAATGATCAGTTCCCTACTTTCATTGATTTTGGTTTCTTTTTCAATTTTATAGCATTTGAAAATAAAAAACGATAAAAAAATGTTGAGAAAAGTGACAAAAAAGTTCGGTAAAAGATTAAAAAACGCGGGGGGAAAAATTAATCAAAAAGCGCAGAAAAGAAAATAAATAAAAAAATTGACAAAAACTTTGGAAATAGTGACAAAAAGTCGGAAAAAGATTCAGAAAATCGTGAAGAAGCGCAGAAAACAAAAAATCAACAAAAACTTTTGAGAAAACCTTAAAAAACATTGATCGAAGCTTCAAAAACGACAAAAAAAGTGACAAAAGTGTCGAAAAAGATGACCCAAACGTTTGTATTGAAAATTTTGACCCAGAAAAACCGAAGGTTTCCTGGTCGACAGGAAGGCAACACAAGGCTTTTAGGAAATTAAATAATTCTCTTTCTTTCTTTCTTTCTTTCTTTCTTTCTTTCCCTCTTTCTATCTTCATTATGACAGTATTGTACATTGGCAGTGGTGGCTTTAAGGTTAGAGATGCAAGCTTGTGACCCCCAGACCGACAGGATAAAAATCTGGGTGGGGGAAAGTGAAAGAACAGCGCTTGTCCCTCCCATCATTACCACCACTGAGGTGCCCTTGAGCAAGGCACTTTACCCCCAACCACTGCAGTGGAGCTGCTCAGTGGACCCAGCAGATCAGACTGTGGTTGTACTGGGCAGCTCCCAGGTATGAATGGGGAACTGGGGGAATGTGATCAGGGTGTTCCTGCAAAAGAGAGGCTGCCTCTCAGTGAACCTACCCTGAATAAATAAAAAAAGGTAAAAAAAAAAAAAAGTCCATTAAAAATAAGACGCCAACATTATTTGGTAGCTTCTCCCTCGAACAAAAAAAAAACAAAACTGTAACCACACATCCATAAATCTTGTTTCCACTCGCAAAGCATTCATTTTTTCTCCCTTCGCTGAGGAGGATAAACATGTTGGAAAAGATCTTTCCATCCCTCCACAATTGGACTGCCAGAAACCGAAAGCTTGAGCTCAGATTACGACCCACTTCAGCCTAAATCGACTTGGCAGCACACGGTGTAAGCAGAAACACGGAGCCCTGCAGCTCTCGCTTATTGTTGACACGATTAAACTGTAATTTTAGAACTATAACAATAACGAAGAAAGCCTTCTGTAGGCCTATACCTTCGTAGCGGATGTTGAACCCCGTGTTGTGGTTGGGCAGATCCGTGATGAACTGGATCCTCACCGCCGGTCCTTCGCTGATCACTCCCTCGAAGGGGATCTGCCCGCTGCGGCCCGAGTCGAACAGAACCACAGAGCCGGCGTCCAGCCCGCTCCACAGCACCAGCCTGCAGGGGTGGAAACACTGCGTGCATGAGAGTGTGTGTGTGTGTGTTTTTTTTTTTCAACCTGGACCCTATTGTCCTATGCATTGGTGTACCAGAGTTAGTCTCAGGCTAATTTACATCTGCAGTCCCTGTGTACAGTAGCCTACAGGCCAAAAGTTTGGACACACCTTCTCATTCAATGAGTTTCCTTTTTATTTTCATGACTATTTACATTGTAGATTCTCACTGAAGGCATCAAAACTATGAATGAACACATATGGAATTATGTACTTAACAAAAAAGTGTGAAATAACTGAAAACATGTCTTATATTTTAGATTCTTCAAAGTAGCCACCCTTTGCTTTTTTTATTAATAAGGGAAATAATTCCACTAATGAACCCTGACAAAGCACACCTGTGAAGGTAAAACCATTTCAGGTGACTACCTCATGAAGCTCATTGAGAGAACACCAAGGGTTTGCAGAGTTATCAAAAAAAAGCAAAGGGTGGCTACTTTGAAGAATCTAAAATATAAGACATGTTTTCAGTTATTTCACACTTTTTTGTTAAGTACATAATTCCATATGTGTTCATTCATAGTTTTGATGCCTTCAGTGAGAATCTACAATGTAAATAGTCATGAAAATAAAGAAACACATTGAATGAGAAGGTGTGTCCAAACTTTTGGCCTGTACTGTATGTGTGTCTCTCTCTGTGTGTGTGTGTGTGTGTGTGTGTGTGTGTGTGTGTGTGTGTGTGTGTGTGTGTGTGTGTGTGTGTGTGTGTGTGTGTGTGTGTGTGTGTGTGTGTGTGTGTTTTTTTGTGACAGAGAAAACTTCAGAAATCTCTGAACTTGGTCCAGTATTTTGCAAGACCACTGCACCTGGCAATGGCGATAAGAGCAAATTCCATTCCCGTCCACTAAAAGTTGGGTTTTCGCCGCTGGCAGACTCAGATTATTATTCTAAGTGTGTGACAACATTATGGGATGGATCCCTACAGAGATAGACCTTTTAGTTAAAGAGTATGATCCTGAAACAGCCCCAAAATCACCATCACCAAACCCACCAGACTCCATGTAAATAATCAGGACTTTTAGCATGTATAGAGCCAGCATATCTCCACCAGACTCCATGTAAATAATCAGGACTTTTAGCGTGTATAGAGCCAGCATATCTCCACCAGACTCCATGTAAATAATCAGGACTTTTAGCGTGTATAGAGCCAGCATATTTCCACATGTAAATGGGTGAATTTAGGATTTATTTTAACCAAACCAGAGTGGTGATTATTAGAACAGTTGGAAAGATGAACACATCTGTCGACTTTGAATGAAGTTTGTTTTACGATGATAAAATGACATTTTCTTGATTATACTTTAAAAGGAAGAAGATAAAAACCTTCAGACTCCTGGAGCAGGTCACCACCGACTTAGGCTACATTTATATTGTTACGTTTTGGTTTAAAAACGAATATCTTTTGCTATGTTCCCCCTCTCATTCCCCCTGCTCTGGTGTTTACCCCTCTCATTCCCCCTGCTCTGTTGTTTCCCCCTCTCATTCCCCCCTGCTGGTCTTACAGGGAGGTGTGTTCAGGTGCATTCTGGGCGTATTTCTATCTTGAGGCACCATTGACCAACAAAAACCTGGTCTAAAGTCACTAACGCAGCATTTCATTGTTATTTTAACAGAGCATTAGTAAAATGCTCCTAGGCTCGTGCACAGCGCGCACACACTATGCTCGTTACACACACAGGGACGCACAGCAGCACACACACACACGCAGAAGATTACACATAAAAATATTGCGGTGAAAATCTCTCCATCATAACAGCAATGCTCCAAGGTCCAAACGCACCTGGCTTTTAAAGGGAATGGGAGATGATCTCTGATTGGTTGATTGCATGTTACGCCGAAAACACACCTCTGATTAATGAAGACACTAAGGACAACCCTTTAGGACCAGGCGCCCGGCACACAGACACTTTTTACTGCCATCAAACTAGCAAAAGTGGATTCCTACACGCCTTAAACACACCTGCTCCAGGCGCTCCACACCGTTAGACGTCAGATCGTTAAAATAGATCCCAGGGAATGAATTGACAAAAGGAAAACAGGAATAACCACAACTGGAAAACCACAACTGTGACAGAACACCCCCATAACACGGGCGCTTCTACCTGTCGGTGGCTCCCAGGGACAGTCTCTCCAGGTGGAGGTGCAGCCTCTGGTCCTTGGGGGCCTCCAGGGACCAGGAGCACGAGCGGTCCTGGGTGGCATTAGGCCCGTGGTGGGGGGAAGGGGACAGCACCCGCCCTACCGTAGCGTTCTTCACGGTTCCTCCACAAAGAGCTGCGGAGAAGGAGTTCATTAATTCATCTGTTTAAAGCAGAAACTCATTTTCCCAGAGGGCCACACTGGAAAAAGAGAATCCCACCGTAGGCCAGACAGGGAGAGTTTATTGACATGCTTTTGGTACTACATGTCACTTTTTTTTTTTTTACATTTTGGGAGCTTTTTTCATAATTTTTGTAGGGCTGTCCTCGACTAAAGAGATTCTTAGTCGACTAACACTTCTAGGATTTGGTCGACTAATCGATTAGTTGATTTAATTGACAGAGCTGTGCTCTTTGAGAGGTGGTTAAGACTAGAAAAGCACAATATAAATGTAGTTAATTAACCATCTGTAAAACTGAGTTTCTCCACAATTAATCCTGCAAAAACACCACTTTAAATCTTGTGTTTACCATAAATGTGCTCAGAAGTTTCTTGGAAATAAGTAATAAAGCATGAATAAGCATAAAAAATGACTAATGGACTAAAGAAATCTTAGTCGACTAAGACCAAAACGACTGATTAGTCGACTAATCGACTAAGAGGTGGCAGCCCTAGGTTTTTGTTGTCTTTGATCAGACTTTTTTGTGGCTTTCTCAAACATTTGTCACCTATTTGTAAATTTGATGCTTTTTGTCACATTTTTGTTGACATGAAGCCCTACAAAAGACATCAAAAGAGTTCCTTTAACCATCGTAGAATTTAGCAAATCAAGCAAAACAATGATTTTGTTTTAACAACAACAACCAGTTTCTCAGCCTGAATATGAAAACTCTCTCTCTGCTTCTTCTGGGGGGATTTCTGATTCTCAGTCGGCAAATCTGCCATATTCTGCTTTGAACAGTCCTTCCAGAAAAATTAGTTTTTTTTGTGATTGTTGCGACGCAAAAATCCTTGATTATGCGTCTCGTTTTCTTAAAAAAATGCGATGGAATATGCGGGATATTTATGAAATTTTATTCGATGAAATTCACGATGATGTTCACGTCGCGTAATTACGTCACTTCATCAGGTTCCCATGGCAACAGAGGAAAATGGCTGCTCTTGTGTGAAGTAAACGCAACATTTTTCAACTTTCTGCTAAGATATATTATGGGACTATTTTGCAACAAAAATGCAGGGATTATGAAATCATGCAAGGCCCGCATATTTTGCGCGGAAATCGGCAATTTATGCGGCAAAAGTGCGACTTATTTGAATTTAATTCCCTTCACTGTAACTCGTAAGCGTTCCACTTTTTTTGTTGCTGTATTCACAACATTGACGGCCGATGTATACATACATATTTTATGCCCCAAAACCCTCAAAACTGGTTTAAAACAAAATTTAAAAAACCCAATTATTGTAACCTTTTATCAGCAGCACTCACCCCTACAGCTGGGCGGCGTGCCGCTCCACACGGGCAGCGAGGCGTTGAGGCAGGTGAGCAGCGGCGCCCCCTGCAGGTGGTAACCCATGTGGCAGTGGAAGCGGGCGATGCCCCCGGGCAGCAGGTCCAGCACCGACACCTCCCCGAAGTGAGGCCTCTTGGGCAGCGAACAGCTCAGCCTGAAGACTGCACACAGAGGGGGGGGCGCAGGTCAGACAGACAGATTCACCCAATCAGGACACGTCTACGGGATCAGTATGCACACACACACACAATACACACGGACAGACACACACACACACACACACACACACACACACAATACACACGGACAGACACACACACACACACACACACACACACACACACACACACACATACACACGGACAGACACACACACACACACACACACACACACACACATACACACGGACAGACACACACACACACACACACACACACACACACACACATACACACGGACAGACACACACACACACACACACACACACACACACACAGAGACACACACAGACACACACTATACCATAAGTATGCATGCACCCACTCCCCCCCACCACCACACACAATACTATCTCCCATACGCACGCACACACACACACACACACACACACACACACACACACACACACACACACACACACACACACACACACACACACACACACACACTATACTATCGGCCATAAGCATGCACTCACCCACCCCCACATACACTATACTATCTCCCACAAGCACACACTCACGCACACACCCACACACAGATAAACACACACACACACACACACACACACACAATACTATCTCCCATAAGCACGCATGCATGCACGCACACACACAAACAAACAGACGGACTCACACACGGACAAGCGCACACACACGCCTCAGTATGCTTCAAACTAAGTGATGTCTGATGCTTCTGACAGCGTCTGAACTGTCTCTGTGAAGAGGAGCTACAGTTTTAGTAATTTTCCAGAAAAGACAACCTGACAATCCCTCCCACTCACTGGCCGGATGTGTTCAGTAGAGGAGTGAAAGGAGTTGAGGTTTAACGACATGCAAACAGGAAAGCATATATATACATACACAGTAAGTATATAATATTCCCGAATGGCACGAAGAATCATTAAAGCATTCACACATCTATTAAAACCAATGAGTATATTTTAATTAAAAGAGGGGAAATCTTTTAAAGTAAAAGATAATTATTTGTACTAGCCTCACAAAGTTTGGACTTTAATCTTGCAGTTTGAATTTCTTTAAAAAGACCATTTACAGCTCGTTTTATTTTGAAACTTGAAAATTGGATGATCAGTTGATCATTTAAGTGCTTCCTAAAGCATGAATGCCAGATATGACTTCACAGAGCTGCAAGCGCAACAAGAAGAACATGAAAACGGTTGATTTTTCTTTTAATCCTAGCTAATTAAAGTCAGCTTTAAAGCAACACTTTGTAACTTAACCTGTAGGGCAAGGCTGCCCAATTTGGGGCCCGCTGACCAAGTTTGGCCCGTGCTCCCTTTGTTTCGGCCCACTATGGCATTTGACATGCTCATGCTTATTCTCCTCTTATTTTGAAAGTGCTGTAAAATCCTAATGACTACAAAACATACATTTCTGTGCCGATAAAAAGTGATTAATCTGAGTTTTACGGCAATGTAAACCTCCCTGTAAATTAAAAACATACGTTTTATCTACGAAGAATTACATGAATTATGGAATTCTTCAACATCGACATTTATTTTTGGCCCGTAGCCTTCCATTTTGTCCCTTCATATGAAGGAATTTGGGCACCTCTGCTGTAAAATGAAAAATGAGCCTAAATAGTGTTGATTTAAAGTATTTGTAAATGACGTTGTTTCCTTTAATAAATTTGGAGGGTCACTCGAGAAATCAAACCCCCACGGGTTCTTCTTAATTGAATATATCATAATTAAATAAGCTTTGTAAGCTGCTCTATTTATGATTTTTAATTTTATTCCCTTGACAGTGTTTAATTTCATGCCTCATCTTGAGCGTTTCTCTCTCTTCCAGTCGGTAACAGTGCTGATGATGGATGAGGATTTATGGCTCAGGTGGGTCTTAACACGCAGACGCTTCTCCTTTTCAGTCTGTCATATCCACTATGGGCTGGCAAACACACACACACACACACACACACACACACACCCCTATCTCCCACACGCACGCACTCACACACCACACACAGACACAGACACTATAGTATCTCCCATACGCAAGCACATATACATGGACACACGGAGACAGACACACACACACACACACACACACACACACACACACACACACACACACACACACACACACACACACTTCTATCTCCCATACGCATCCACACACACAAACAGACACACACACACAGACCCCCCTCCACACACACACACACACACACTATACTATCTCCCATAAGCACGCACACACACACACACACACACACACACACACACTATACTATCTCCCATATGCACGCACGCACACACACACACACACACACACACACACACACACACACACACACAAACACACACACACAGACAAACACACACAGAGAGACACACAAACACACACACTATACTATCTCCCATACGCATCCACACACACAAAACAGACACACACACACGGACCCCCCTCCACACACAGACACACACACACACACACACACTATACCATCTCCCATATTCTCCACCTCCTAATGAGATGAGAGTCAATTAATCAGAGCTCTAATCAGCTAATTCACACGACAGATTCCATCAGCGTGTGAAGTGATTGGATGAGAGAGTTTTGCCGATGTAATTAGCATGTATCCAGAGTACCAACAGCCCCCAGGGCCCTAAGGGACAAATTATTACATTTGTATGCCGTGTTCAAATCAGGGGTTATTAAAGTCAACTTAATCGAATATAAGCAGTGACAAATATTTGTAGCAAACTGAAACTAAACTGCCAGGTTAAAAAAACAAATACAAATAAAATAATAATATTGTAAATCGTTGTTTTTTTTACCTATAATATATAACTACTGAACTACTGAATAAGGCTGGGTTAAAAAAAGTGATTCTCAAATTAAAATCAATCTTTGTTCGAGTGATCCGATATCGATTAATAAAATCCCCAAATCTACCTTTTAATACCTGTCTTTTTGCCATGGATTTATGAGTAAAACGTACTTTGAACCAACTTTTTGGGGGTCTATTCTGTAAATATGAACCTGATGCATTATTAAAAACATCTGAGGGTTGATTCTTGCTTGTACAATTTACAGCAAAAAGTCTCTGAGAATCTCTTTTACCATCCATGCAGCCATCCATGCATCCTTACAGCCATATATGCATCCATCCAGCCATTCAATTCAATTAAATTTTATTTATAGTATCAAATCATAACAAGAGTTATCTCGAGACACTTTACAGATAGAGTAGGTCTAGACCACATCAGACAGTTAAACACATTGATGTCTTTTGCAGAGCAGCTAAAACACTGGATGGTCAATACATATACATGTCAGCACTAACACTATTTATGATACATATTATTCTGTGGCGGGCAAGAAAACGCCGATAGAATGGCGCTGAACAGCGGCCAGACACAGGAATTGCAGCCTTGCAGATTTCTAATACTACAATCAATCAACTATTTAGACCATAAATGTGCTTGTGATCCATACACAGCACCCGCTGATATTTTCATTGCTTTGAAGCTGGCAAAGTCTCTACCAGACTTGGAGTTTGGAGATATTTACATCTATCTTATAGAGAATCCGTCACTTTACACCGCACAAAAAATGAAAGCCTACAAAAGTACAGATAGCTATCTTTTTTCAAGAGTGGATGGGTTAACAACGCTGTCATATGGGAGGTGAAAAACAGGAATATCTTCATAATAAAAGCAAAGGTGAGTGTTACTAGTTAGTTAGTTAGTTAGCGAGCTAACGTTTGCTGATCTGTTCCGTCGTGTGATGAAGTCTTCATCTGAATACGTACACCCTCCCTGCCGGCGAATGACAGCTTGATAAGTCTTTTTTTAAACCTTCTGCCAACACTAGGCTATGTATCATATAGGGTGACCAGACGTCCCGTTTTGATCGGGACAGTCCCGAGTCCCGACAAAAGCTGTGTCTGGACGCTAAAATATCCCGGTTTACACCAACCACTATGAAATTGTCCCGGTTGTCAGCGATTACATAACCGACGTGGTCTTATTATAGCCCGATCATTAACTTAACCATGTAGAAAGACTAATAAAGCGTCCAGCGTATGATTTTAACAATGTGTGTGTGTGTGTGTGTGTGTGTGTGTGTGTGTGTGTAAATCGTAGCGGTCTGCATAATCTGTGCCGCCAGCGTTACAATGTATACATCGTAACGTATAATCGTAATATTTGTAAACATTGTTGCAACGTCTCTTCTTCTCCGTCTCGTTTTAACCAGTCTTTTGCTGACATCTGTGTTAAATTTCACAGTAGGCTTTCAGCCAACAAATTGATTCTTGAGCAAATTCACTCAATTCACACAACAAATATACGTTATAGAATGGAGTTCTTGCCCGCCAGCCAGCAGTTGTGACGTCACGTGCAAAGTATGAATACACAAAAAAACGTTTCACCATGGCTCAAGTGGTGTTACACATTTAAAACATGCTTTTTTTTGCCACAGCTGATACATTATCCGGACCATATATCTATGATCCGGACTTCTTTCAGCGGATTGATTGATAGCTCCAGAGTAAACAGAACTGTGTCCATTGCAACGCTAATAGTCACGTTATTTTGATTCATACATTTGTGTACAGGTTACGATTTTGACGTTTTTTTCGTGTATATGCAACGACTTTTGAACGTGTAGGCTACAGGTCACGCTTTTTGAACCTGCTCTGGGGGACGCGACAACGGGGAAATGAGGCACCACACGCTGGCCAAAACAACGGGACGGGCCACCACTCGCGACCCGCGCAGGGGCACACTACAGCGGGGAAATGAAACGCCGTACGGCAGCCAAAACAACGGAACGGGCCGCCACTCGCGCACTCGCGGGCCGCCACTCGCAGGACACGATCCCCGGCCCCCTTTGGGCTATGCGGAAGTGGCTCCTAATACACAATGAATACAGGCTGTAGTCTTTTGCCTCTGGGCAAAAAAGCCTCAGATGACGCAAAAATCGTCATTTTGCATCATCTGAGGCTTTTTTCCAGACCCTCATTACAGAGATCTCCCCTCTCAGTGGGACATGAGGGAGGGAAGCATGGTCATTCAAAAATACTACCGGGGTTCTACTGATACAAAGCTTAATGCTAATCGGTGAAGTTTCCCTTTAATGATCTTAGTGGTTATGTCTGTTCTAATTTATGTGTATGTGTATATGTGTATGTGTATGTATATGTATGTGTATGTGTATATGTATGTATGTATATATGTGTGTATGTATGTATATCTGTATATGTAGATATATATATATCTTTTTTTATTTTTATTTTTACTTTATACCATGTTGTTTTGCTGTGTTGTATGTCGTTCTGATTTGTGTTATGTCTTGTTTTGTGCTACGTTGTGTGTTGAGCTTTGTTTTGTTGTGTTCTGTTTTTGTGATGCTTTGTGCTAAGTTATGTTTGCTTGTGTTGCTTTTTGTTTCTTTGTATTTTAAAAAGCCTTTTTAACATCGAAGGCAGGGGACTACAGATGAAAAATAGCCTTTTGGCCAATTCTGGCTTTTTTAACCCATGGGAAATCATATGTTTTATTAATTTGCGCTGTCCCCCCTAACTCAAACTAAACTTAAACTAACAAACACACTGAAAACTAACTCAAACTAACAAACACACTAACTCAAACTAACAAACACACTGAAAACTAACTCAAACTAACAAACACACTAACTCAAACTAACAAACACACTGAAAACTAACTCAAACTAACAAACACACTGAAAACTAACTCAAACTAACAAACACACTGAAAACTAACTCAAACTAACAAACACACTAACTCAAACTAACAAACACACTGAAAACTAACTCAAACTAACAAACACACTGAAAACTAACTCAAACTAACAAACACACTGAAAACTAACTCAAACTAACAAACACACTGAAAACTAACTCAAACTAAAGTTAAACTAACAAACACACTCTGGAAACTGACTAAAATGAAATCCAAAAGTGAAAAGTAAACCAAAATAAAAACGGATTGTTTAATAACCTTGGTTTAAATAGAGGACTCTTTGTGTTAGTGGACACTCACTCTGATAGTGCAGCTGGAAGATGCCCATGCTCGGCTCCGCTGCAGAGCGGTAGTAGACGGACAGGGTGTTGGTGGGACTGCGGATCACCTGGCCTTCCACCAGCAGCGTGTGATTGGCCAGGACCAGCACGGCGCCTCGTTCATCTGCACCCCTGATGGACAGCTGCTCGCCCTCCGACAGGTTCACACTCTTCACCTGAACACACAGGAAGACACTAAGGCAGGGGTCCTCAATGTCTTTTAGGCCAGGGACCCCTAAGCTGAAAGAGAGACCCCCAACTGCATATACTGTATACAATTGAGTTGCATATTAAAATGAACAGAATAATAAAGAAATGGATATTATTTATGCATCATGTTTTAATGTTAAAGGTCCCACGGCATGAAAATTTCACTTTATGAGGTTTTTTAACATTAATATGAGTCCCCCCAGCCTGCCTATGGTCCCCCAGTGGCTAGAAATGGTGATAGGTGTAAACCGAGCCCTGGGTATCCTGCTCTGCCTTTGAGAAAATAAAAGCTCAGATGGACCAATCAGGAAGCTTCTCCTTATGAGGTCATAAGTTACAACTGAGAGTGGGTCTGGTTGTCAACCAGGCTAGCGTTATTGAACCCACGCAACTTCTAGGCAAGACCTTCAATAGCATTCACACGCTACCATTGACGAGGTCTCCATGCTTATGCTAGGTAACGTAACCTCATTTGTTCAGGTCCTATCCCCTGACCAGTTCGGCTATCCAAACCTTAACCACTCAAGATCAATGCCTAAGCCCAACCAATCGGCCTGCTTCTTAGGGCGGGACTTGCCTAGAAGTTACGTGGGATCCATTATAACCATAAGTGACTGATGGAAACCACAATCTTTGACATTGGTCCAGTATTACAGTTTTTTTGATTGCTTTGACCTGCTTAGAGAAACTGGGATCCACTTGGTTTTCATCATCACTGTCTCAGCAGAGCAGAACACACCTCTTGTAAATGTGTTAACCCTTTCTCATTGGATTGACACATTTCTCCCCCCACGCTTTTGCAGAACAGTTAACACGGATGTCATTCAAGCAGTCCGAACTCCATTGTTTTAGCAATAGTAACCAAACAGAAACCATCTGTTCCTAACTATTAGAAACTACCTACATCAGTATGACATCACTGAAGCACCTGTGTGACACTCCTTTACACAAATCTTCAATTAGCAGTCAGTCTGCAGGGTTAGGTCACGTGGCCCCATCGTCAAGACATTAGAGACTGAGTATCAATAGTGGCTATTTCTTATACTCTACAGTAATAGAGGTTTATACTTTACTGTAATATATTTTATTTTTATTTTCTTAATTTCTTATACTCTAATAGATTTTATTTTGGTTTGGTTTACATGTATTTTGTGTAATATTTACAGTATTTCAGTTTTCAGCCAAAGTTTGAAAATAAGAATCAATGGAATCATTAAAATTTGCATCAAATCATTTCTGATTCTGGATCAAATTTTTTGCAAGAAGGCAAATTTGACCACAAATGGTTCTGGAATGAAAGCTCCGTCCAGTAATAGGCTACAATGACAATCAATGGTGCACTGATTCACACTGAGTGCTGTATTTAGTGTTTTGTTGTCCACTGTGTACTGGTTGATTGGAAGAGCTATAACACTTGTTGCAAGTTGTGTTGTTTGAATGCAAAATTTGCTAAGTGTCTGACATTATGGAAAGGATCCCTACAGAGATAGACCTTTAAAACCTCTTTGAGACCTTTCTGTTTAACCAGAAACAGCTCTGAAGTCGCTAGCTCTAAACCCACCAGACTCCGTTTAAATAAATAGGACTTTTAGCGTGTATAGAGCCAACATATATTCACATGTAAATCAGTAAACTATGTGTTTATTTCAACCAAAACTAGAGTTGCGATGGTTGGAAAAGGCAAAACGGCTTTTCACAGATTTATTTTGTTTCTGTCGACTTTGAATAAAGTGTGTAACAAATTGCTTCACGGCACTGCACACATACACACACCCGTCCAGGAACCGGCTAACAAGGTAGCGATGGAGTTTTTTCCACACTATCGTCATGGTTGAGCTGGCAAAAAAGAAGCCAAAAGCTCGGAAAGCATTGAGCATTGAGAGAGGAGTCAGACACAAGTAAACATAGGAGCTGTAGGGGGGGGCTCTATAGAGAAATCTGCCAGCAAAAAGCCAGAAAACAGCGAAGAAATGGCCAAAACTGCATAAATTGTAAAAGTGATAACTTTGAAAAAATCTGATGGTAAAGCTTTCCATATCCCTGAACCTCTGTGATTTAAACCAAACTGAAGTTGAGATGTTTGACAGATAGGAGGCCTGAGTTTGTAGTTATTTCGAGTAGCATGACTATGAAGTTGGTAACAGTAAAATCCTGTCTGAATGCTCTTTGTTGCTTTAAGCTTGTAGAAAGGCTTCTTTACAAATGGATGTTATTCAGTTTTTGTACATGGAGAACAAAACGCTGCACAATGGCTCAACCAGACTGAGAACTGAAAGGGCAGAAAGAGACAAAGACAAAACTAGTTCACATGTAAATAAAAGATTTTTTTTCCATCTCTTTTAAAATAATTATTATAGAAGGAAAGAAGAGAAACATCAGTATTAACAGACAGCAGTGCAGGCAGCTGCCAGGAGGAGGCAGAGTTCAACCTGAGATCAGACATAAACACACCTTACTGCAACATCATGTCCAGCATGATAACCAGTGACTCAGCTAGCAGAGAGGGATGCTTTAACTGCAGAGTGTGTGTGTGTGTGTGTGTGTGTGTGTGTGTTATGAGGACCTGCTGTATGCCAATTGCCCATGATTTTGCATACGTATGTATTTAACTAGATCTATAAAATATATGTTCCTGCAAATTATTCTTTTCAAGTAGACTAAATAAATTGCTAAAATGAGTGTGATTAGTGTGGTGTGTGTGTGTGTGTGAGCGCGGGTGTGTGTTTGTGTGTGTGTGTTATGAAGACCTGCTTTATGCCAATGGCCCATGATTTTGCATACGTATGTATTTAACTGCATCTATAAAATTTATGTCCCGGCAAATTATTCTTTTCAAGTAGACTTAAATAAATTGTTAAAATATGTGTGTGTTTGTATGTGCACATGTGTGTATATGTGTGTGTGTTTGTATGTGCACGTGTGTGTTTGTATGTGTGTGTGTGTGTGTGTGTGTGTGTGTGTGTGTGTGTGTGAGTGTGTGTGTGTGTGTGTGTGAAGACCTGCTGTATGCCAATGGCCTCTGATTTTGCATACATAGGTATTTAACTGCATCTATAAAATGTATGTCCCTGCAAATTATTCTTTTGAAGTAGACTTAAATAAATGATATGTGTGTGTGTGTGTGTATGGCTCATGAGAACAGCCTGGTGTTTATGTTGCATCGTGTTGCGGAAGTTGTACCTGCAGCTCCACTCCGTAGCCGGTGTACACGGTCACAGTGTAGGTGCAGTGGAAGAAGGAGCCGTCGGGCAGAGGGGGGTCATCAGACGAGTCTATGTATCCCTCCGGGTCGGAGAAATTCACCATGCAGCTCGACAGACCTGCAGGACAGAGCAGAGGAGTTTATTTGGCACAGTTATAAGTTATTTTATTGTTGTTTTTCATTGTTTCTTCTAAGCCCTGACTTGTAATCCCTTTCATGCGAGCCCGACTGGAAGCTCATTGGAAATCCCTGCTGTGTATAATTAATGACGGAAATTACAGGGATCAAAGTGGCTACACAGCAGACGCAGCGAGGCTTTTAACGGTGACTCCGAATAAGTAATCGCATTCTCCGACCCTCTTAAGATTGTAAACACTTTTTTTTGGGGCCATTTTTAGGCCTTTATTGACAGGACAGCTGAAGCAGAAGGGGAGAGAGAGAGAGAGGGGGGAATGACATGCAGCAGATCGGAGAATTTGTAGGCGTCGTAGACCTCTTCTTCTCGCTTGATTTCTTCGATTTGTTGCGGACAATCGCAATCACTAAAACCCGTGCAATCGACATACACACACTTGCAGACGGCATCTTGGAAAGTTTGTGATCAACACTTGTCGCCTCTGGTGAGGTAGCAGCCAGCTAGCGACGATGCTTGATGACGTAAACCGTTTAAGTGGCGTCTCATTTCAAAGGGGTATGTTTTCACCCCTACCTCTTACCCCTTGCTTTGAGGGACAAGGGCTAGGGGTAAGACAAAGGGCTAGGGGTAAGGAGAAAGGGGTAAGATGAGAAATGAGATTCAGCCTAAACCTCTGTATATGGGCGCCCGCACTACCAACTGAGCTATCTTTTTATTAATCCTTTATTTGATAGGGACAATGCACATTAATGAACATCTTCATTGAAACAACAAAAACAGACGTAAACACACCGGATTATAGCCACAGGGCTAATTTACATCCGCAGTCCCTAGACAAATTATAGAAATACATAAATTATAACATACAAATCTAAAAAAAAAGAAAAACAATACTAAAATGAATAAGTACAAGCAAAAGTAAAATAGTCACTTAATGATTACAAGACTGGTTTGCTTTAAGCCACACTTTAAGTTTGGTTTTAAATATTATTAATGTCGGACATTCCCTAACACTGATGGGGATACTGTATTCAGATACAAATTTGAGGTACTTTACTTTATTGTTTCTCCATTTTATGCTATATATATATATATATATATATATATATATATATATATATATATATATATATATATATATATATATATATATATATATATATATATATAGTACAGGCCAAAAGTTTGGACACACGTTCTCATTCAATGCGTTTCCTTTTTATTTTCATGACTATTTACATTGTAGATTCTCACTGAAGGCATCAAAACTATGAATGAACACATATGGAATTATGTACTTAACTAAAAACTAACTAAAACTGCTTTTTTTGATAACTCTGCAAACCCTTGGTGTTCTCTCAATGAGCTTCATGAGGTAGTCACCTGAAATGGTTTTACCTTCACAGGTGTGCTTTGTCAGGGTTCATTAGTGGAATTATTTCCCTTATTAATAAAAAAGCAAAGGGTGACTACTTTGAAGAATCTAAAATATAAGACATGTTTTCAGTTATTTCACACTTTTTTGTTAAGTACATAATTCCATATGTGTTCATTCATAGTTTTGATGCCTTCAGTGAGAATCTACAATGTAAATAGTCATGAAAATAAAAAGGAAACGCATTGAATGAGAAGGTGTGTCCAAACTTTTGGCCTGAACTGTACGTCAAACTAAACGCCCGACTGAGTACCTGGCGAAGGTGTCCCTGTCTCTGTGTCCGTGTCCAGCAGCGGCGTCCCCACAGTGGTGCTCTCGTCCCGCTCAGGAGTGTGTGTCTGTGTGTGCGGCAGCGTGGAGTGTGTGTCTGTGGGAAGAGGCTCAGTTGGACCACTGCCTCGGCCTGACGCCGCAGCTGATGCCTGGGGTTTCACGCTCCGCGGTAATCCCCCGCTTTCACGCTCCAGGGAATGACTTCCAGGGAGGGAGCTGACGCTGAGTCCTCTGCCCAGAAGAGGGAGCAGGTTCTGGGGCAGAGAGGAGGGGAGGGTCTCCCCTTTGTGGGAGACAAGGCGTCCTTTTTGAGTCACCACTGACTGCAGCAAACCTCCAGCCCACTGGCTTTTGGCTTTGGCGCTACTTTCCTTTGTGCCCACTGGTGTCAAAGTCGGAGGCTGGCTGGACGGGGCGGCTGTGGGGACTTCTTTATCTGGAAAGAGTTAAAAAAAAACAAGCAAGGGAGGAATCATTACAACTGGTGTTGTGAATCTGTTGGATTCCATTCTGTGAACAAAGCCCCTCAAAGTTTTAATTGGTATCTTAAAAGCTGCAGTAGGTTAGCCTTATAAAACTACCTTTCTGTCATATCTGCTGAAACTGCCCCTATGTTCCAGTAGAACTACATGAAGCAGGTCATTAAAAAATTAAGCTCCTCTGGCTCCACCAACAGCCTGGAGTGCGATTTGCAAAAATCCACCTCTCCCTGTTCAGACAGACCAATCAGGGTGTCTAACTGCGTGTCAATCACTGCTCAGGCACACGCATTCATTCTCTCTTGTGGGGGGAGGGACTTAGTAGACAGTTTTTGGGCTTTAGCACACGTACATTATCTTTTACTAATGGAGACATTTCCCTTCATTTGTAACCTTCGTTTAATTCAATTCAATTTTATTTATAGTATCAAATCATAACAGAGTTATCTCGAGACACTTTACAGACAGAGTAGGTCTAGACCACACTCTATAATTTACAAAGACCCAACAATTCCAACAATTACAGTAATTCCCCTACCCTTTACACGCAAACGGAGAATTCTCCTCTGAAACTGAGTCTTTCTAAAAACTCCGGCCAGAGTGGAGATTTTTTAAATCTTCGTTTGCACGTTTGCATGTAAACTGAGACAAACAGAGGTTTAGGCAGCCGAGAGAGAGAAAGAGGAAGCGATTGGTTGCTGTTGTTGCTATTTTCTCGATTCTGATTGGCTAACGTGGGCTTGAGCTTCTCGTTACACCGCCACCTACAGGTCTGGCGTGCTCTTGACGGCATTGACGGCATACATATATACACGGGGACGTGTAAACAGACACTTTTCTGAAAACTGACAGCTGTGCATGATGTTATTTTTGAAAACGGAGAGGTTGAAATGTCCGTTTATGAAAATAGCCGGCCACGTGGAAACGTAGCATAAGTCCTGGATCTTCGCAATCCTACGTACAGCACCTTTAAATATATATAATAAATTGTTACACCGTTTTCCTTTCTGAAGATCTATCTGCATGAACCTACTTTGAACCAATCCTCCTTTCTTATGGTTCCTTTTCCTTAGCTACTCTCACGTCATCTGAGCGAATGTAAATGAGTGTGGAGGCGGCATAGCTCAATAAAACAATTGTTCATTTTGTGATAAAAGCCCCAAAATTGGCACGTGTTGATAGATACATTGGGAACAAAACAGGATATTGGGCCATCGCAAACTTCTCGGATGCTGACATGTCTAGCAGATCTGATCTAGCAAATACCACTAAAAAGTGTTCTATGCAGTTAACCACATTTTGGAAAATGGCTGCCATGGTCATAATAATGCTTATCTGCAGTGGCCCAATATACAGATCTCTTCTAAATATATTGAGCTAGCGCTTTTATCACAAAATGAACAATAGGTTAGCTATGCTGCCCCATGATATATCCGATTCCTTTGTTTGTCTCATAGATAGATAGATAGATAGATAGATAGATAGATAGATAGATAGATAGATAGATAGATAGATAGATAGATAGATAGATAGATAGATAGATAGATAGATAGATAGATAGATAGATACTTTATTCATCCTGAGGGAAATTTTAGGCATCCAGTAGCTTAGACAACCATAACACACCAAACACACATACACACATATATCTCACATACGTAAAAATCACTCACAGAAATATAAAGAGTTAAAGGTGCTATGGTAGAGCGTGTGTGCAATGGTGGTAGTGTAAAATAGAAAAGAGTTCAGGGATTGAACAGTGCCATAGCTTATTATTAAATATTAACTATGACTATGAAAAGACAAGAATGTAAATATAATATAATTAGAATTACTTGACAAACAAGAAAAGAAATAATATACATTAAGAACAATATATAATAAAGGGAATAAGTTATAAGATGCAGAGGTTATGACCAGAGTCCAGATTGTGTATGAGGGCTAATATAGCCTTTAAGACAGTCCGGTGTACAGCAGACAAATTGATATAATGGTGGTAGGGGGCTGAGAGAGACAGGCTCATGCTGAAAAGTCCATTTCTCCCCTCCCTCCTTTTGTGTGGTACTGAAGAGCTGGATGGTCCTGGGGACAAAGGACCTCTTCAACCTGTCTGCTGAGCATGTTCAGTGACAGAAGTCTGCCACTGAACATGCTCTGCTGTTTGATGAACGTGCTGTGTGGTGGGGTGGCGGTTGTTGCCCACGATCGCCTGCATCCTGCTCATGGTCCGTTTCTCTGCAGTTGCTGTGAGTGACTCAGTGCCGAAAACAGAGCCAGCTTTCTCTACCGGGCTGTTCAGTCGCCCAGCGTCTCTCTGCCCCCTCATTAAACCTTTAGAAGGTTGTTGAACTGAACCCTACTTCCAGGATTGACTCACAAGGTGGCCAAGGCAGGAGATGATGGGATACGTACCACAAAACAATTGGGATCGAACAACTGACCCAGGCAGTCAAGGCAAAAAAAAATAATAATAATAATAAAAGAATCCTTGAAAATGCCCCGGGAGCATCACTCTGGGTGGTTGTTTCCTGCTGGGCTTATCTAACCGGCACAGACAGAGTCGAGCTTACAGTACCTCCACCTTTCTCACAACATACAGCGCGTGCACACACACACACACACACACACACACACACACACACACACACACACACGATGGTGTAGTGGAGAAACAGGGCAGTTAAGCATGACAGAAGCTGAGCGAAAAGGAAGGCAGGGGGGCAAAGGAGACACTGGAAAAAATAGAAAGAAGAAATGCATAGACAGGCAAACCGCTCTGCCGTGCATGCTAAAATGCCATCTCCAGCAGCTTAGTTCAAAAACAGCACAGAGCAGCATTTATGTAAACACACACAAACACACACAAACACACACACACACACACATTTTCGGTCCACCCTCACTAAAAGCAGCAGTCCGACACCCTTCAACAAGCCCTGATGGTGCAGTCCAACTTTAATCCACATTCCAGTGTCATTAACAGACTCAGCGAGCAAAAAAAAAGGATGCTTTCCATAATGTTGTCAGATGAATAGAATAATAATTTAAGCATTTTAGTGGCAAAATAAAGAACTTTTAGTGGACCAAACTGACGCTGAACATTTGCCCCATAGGGTTACACTGCAGCCTGGTCTGCAGCTGTCGGTTACAGCGTTCACGCTTAATATTGCACCAATTTCACAGATTTTTGTTCCTATGAGTCACTCACACACACACACACACACACACAAAAAAAAACATAGGAAAATAGGGTTTCAGGTTGAAGAAAACAGTGGTTACCGGTCAGTATAACGCTTATCAGTTCAATTTTCTAAGCACAAACGGACATTTGGAAAAACAGAAAAATGTGTTCAAATATCAAAATGTTTCATTTTTTCCCGCCTTGACAAATAAAAAATAAAAAAATTTGATTTCCAATTGTCAGTTTTTTATTCAGAGGATCAGAAATTGAGAAAATTACAAAATTGCGTCTGAGCTCCAATTATTCATGATACTGCCAGGGAATTCTCTTTGTCTACTTTGCGGAATATGTGGATCATTAACTGCATAGGGACCAAAAAGAAAATAATAACTGATAGACTTTGGAGTCAGAGGTAAAACTAATGGAGTGTGTGTGTGTGTGTGTGTGTGTGTGTGTGTGTGTGTGTGTGTGTGTGTGTGTGTGAGCGTGTGTGAGCGCGGGTGTGTGTTTGTATGTGTGTGTGTGTGTGTGTGTGTGTTATGAAGACCTGCTGTATGCCAATGGCCTCTGATTTTGCATACATAGGTATTTGTGTGTGTAACGAGGGAGAGAATACCATTGCAGTATTGAATAATTGGAGCCCAGACGCAATTTTGTAATTTTTCTAAATTTCTGATCCTCTGAATAAAAAACAGAAAATTGGAAAAACAGTTTAAAGATCCAATTTTTTTTTAATTTGTCAAAGTGGAAGAAAATGAAAAATTTGATATTTGAACCCATTTTTCTGTTTTTCCAAATGTCCGTTTGTGCTTAGAAAACTGAACTGATAAGCGTTACACTGACCTTTACCCTTTAACTAGTTGTTTGGTAGCTTTGCTGTTGTCACCACATGACGCTCACTTACTCACTACGGCCTAATTTTGTAGGAATAATACAGATTGGTGTGCGTACATTTTTGTACGATATCGTACAAACCCGTTCATGGGAAATGCATTGCAGTGAGTTGATGTTAAGGAAAGCATTTTGTTCCAGGAGTCAGGTCCACTAAAAGAAAAAAAGGAGAACTGCTGCTGTCATTTATATCAAGAAAGCAATACGTCAAGGGAAATATGCTCTCTGTGTTGGCAACAACATGAGCACTTTCTTTATGTTTGGCTGTTTCTCATCTCCAGACATAAAATAAATAGCTTTTTGTTGTGTATTATTATTTCTGGATATACCTGCATTACCGCTCAGTGTGTCAAAACCGCCGCTATCAAGAAACTCTTTCAGCTTTCAACAGCTTGCAATTATTTAGGCAGCCACTCAGCAGCAGATGTTGAGACACACACACACACACACACACACACACACACACACACACACACACACACACACACACACACACACACACACACACACACACACACACACACACACACACACACACACACACACACACACACACACACACACACACACCTTCTGTTCTTAATGTAGCTCTGCTCCAAAACTTTTCTTTTGATATTTTGAAGTCATTTAAAATTAAATTTGAAAGAAAGTCATAGCAATTATGGTGACGAGAATTAACATATGTCCTGAGTGGAACTCTATCTATCTATCCATCCATCCATCCATCCATCCATCCATCTATCTATCTACCCACCCACCCACCCATATAAAATTTTCCAGCAGTTACATCATCCATCCATCCATATCAAATTTTCCAGCAATTAGAGCATTAAACCCTCCATACAGCTGGCAGAGTAATACATCAAACATAAAGCTTATTAACCACCAATCAATGCCCCAGGTACGCTGGAGATTTTCAGACAAACATAGAGTCCTCTCTGCATAAATTAATTAAATCAGTTATAATAAGTGACATGCTCGTTAGTCACAATGGCCTGTGAATATACGTTGCATTTTTCAGTTCTCTTTGGGAGGAAGTGAATTCTTACTCCAAAGTATCATCATCATCTAATTCTTGCTGCACTCATAATCAAGGCTTCTTTGTAGCTGTGAATAAATTACTCTGATTATAATGCTCCAACGTTTCAGCTCAAGGTTGGTCAAACATCCTTTCTCAGTCAAGTGAAACACAGCTTTATGGCAGCATCAATCGCAAAACACAGAGCCGAGAGAGAGAGAAAGTGTGTCCTGGCCTCTTTTAAAGCGGCGCTTATCGATATTTCTATATCAAACGATGGATCTAATCGATATGTGTGATGTGACAAGGGTCACAAACCCACAGGCAACCATCTCGCCTGACTCTGCTTGTTTAGATATTGGGAAGCTTCAGTAGTCGGAGTTTCGACAAATCAATAAAAGCTAAAATGTTTTAGCATTAAAAAAGGTCCATGACATGGTGCTTGTAGGCGTATACTGGCCCCCGTCAGGTCCGGAACAATTGCATCCCCCCCAAGTACCTACAGACCGTAGAAAAACGAGTACAGTCACGTTTTCAGAATTTTAGTACCGACTTGGTACCAAAAGTACCGGGTCTCGTGACATCCCTGGTCAGATCACAATTCGTCTTGGCGGTCATCTGTACTTTTATTTAGCGCTGTCCACTTGCATTTTAAAACCAAGTGTACGGAAAGAAAACATTTGAGATTGGGAAACAGAATGGGTTAGAAACACAGCGAACCCTTTCAGGCTAAATCAGACAGTTTTCACACATCTAGGGCTTGTTATCTTTATTGTGCCGACAGAATTTCATAGAAAGCGTTTTTTGGAGCCGTTGAATGACAGTCCTTTGTCCTAATTAGTCTCCAGTGTGTGTGTGTGTGTGTATACATTTGCATCCACTGTGCCTTTTTTGTTTTCATCCCAATTACCTTATTTACTTCAAGAGGGTCACTGTGTCACTTTACACCATCGAAAAACAATGACGTGTTATGAGCAGAGACACATGAACACAGAAAGATTGGGGTGGAATAAGCAGGATTATAATGAGCTCTACAGTGTAAAGCGGTTTGATCCACTGAACCCAAATATCTAACCCACGGAAATAAGTCCACGGTCTTTCCGTTAAGAGTTTTCAAAAGCTAAACGTATTTTGTATAATACATTTTCTGTCATGTATCGGAAAAAAATGTGCTGACAGCTTTCATATCTGTGCCGCTACCGGAGTAATTCGGTGCACTCATCAGATGAATAATTAAAGCCCAGATGTTGTCAGGTCCATTAAAGCCCAGTCCCTGTCCCCTCCATTGGAGTTTTCAACATGAATGTGCTCCGTTTAGTTTCTGCTGGAGACGACAACAGATACCTTGGCGAGGGCTGACAGACTTGTGGTATTTTTTTTTTTTAGGTTTGTTTGATGGGAATTCGCCGTGATGTTTGCTGTTGTGACAGCTATAGTTTGATGGAGTGTTCAGCTTTCTGAAAGAGATGTCAGACAAGAGCCTTGGCACACAGAACAGTGCACGAATAAGACTGAAAAATGAGTAATAAAAAAGATAATGGCGAGAATGAAACAAGGAAATAAACCACCTATAAATGAGAGGTACTTAAAATATGGTTAAAGTTGTGAATCAGCCAACCAGTCCTCCAAACCGTACGACACTATGGGTCGTTTGTTCCTACCCTCTAATACTAACCCTAACCCCGTTTCATAAATTAGTGCCCCTAGGGGTGGCAGGAAATACGTCCTCATATCTAAACCAGAGATTGTAACGGTCGTGCTTTTAAACACGTCGTTAACGTTGTGAAATGATTGCAGTTTGGTTATGTTTCGGCACCAAAACTACTTAGTTAAGTTTAGAAAATGATGGTGGCTTGGTTTAAAATCAGAAGTTACTGTGGCCGGGTTAGCTCAGTTGGTACAGTAGGCACACATATAGAGGTTTACTCCTCGACGCAGCGGCCGCAGGTTCGACTCTGACCTGCGGCCCTTTGTTATATGTCATTCTCTCTCTCTCCCCTTTCATGTCTACATCTGTCCTGTGGATTTAAAGGCCTAAAATGCCCCCCCCCAAAAAATCTGATGTTATTTTACTTTTGGTAACGTGATGCTGAACATGACGTATCGTTAAAGCTATAGTGCGTAGTTTCTGTTGCCCCCATGAGGAATTCTAAGTAATGACAACAACAATGTCGGTGCGTTCACATGATGCAAGCCTTCTGTGATCGTGCACCACCCCTCCTCCACACAGTTGCTAGTAGCCAAGGAGGATATGGAGGATTAAAAAAATCATGGTGGACTTTTCAGAAGAGGTCATTATTGTCACTCCAGTTTCTGCGCGGGAAAGTCATCGGACGCCACAATCTTCTGAACGTAGTCCCACTGAGAGATACAGAGAGAGTTGTGTGGAGCTGATAGTCTTAATTAGCTTTGTAGCAACTCATTTAGCTACGGCTTGAATGTAACGGACGTTCAATAATATCAAAAAGTTACGCGCTAAAGCTTTAAGTTGTAAAAAAACTCGCCACTTAATTTGGTTTTTAAATGGGACTTGAACCCGTGTCTCCTGGGCGAAAGTCCTGTTTGTTTGCCTCCTTACGCCATAGACAGTAGGAGGCACCACCAGATCCCGTGTCTCTGTACGAAACCAGTGAAGATGTTAGAAGTCTCTTTTCCGGTGCTGGCTGAGCATTACTGAGCAGCCTCAAACTGAGCTTGAAGACGTAGATGTGACGTGAGCAACCTGTCTGAAAGTGTGAAGTCTTCTGGTAGCTGTGCCGAGAGAAATCTCAATCATTCCCAATCTTACAGAGACGGAGAGCGTAGGTATATGTAAGGAGATAACATTGGCACAGGCTAATTATTGATCACTAACATGCTAGTTAACATTAGTAATTAAACCTAAACAGCTAATGGAAGTCCAAACTGCCTGTGGGCTTCTCCTGTACTATACGGTAATTCCTCTACTGCGTAACTAATCGTTAGCCTATTTTTACAAAACTGCTACGGAGCCATAACATAAGGTACAAGGTAATGGAGTCTTTAATACATTGTCGTGTTTCTTTAGAAATAAACAATGGACAAATAGAGTCTTTAAACGCTTCAGATGTAAAGTTATTCTCTGTCAAAGTGACGTCAAAATGAATGGGAGTCAATGGGATGCTAACGAGACGTGATATTGTTGTAGCATCAAAATGGCGCCATAGGAGCTACGAGTTCTGAAGCAAAGCTTACCCCCCTTGTCTTACGCAGACATTTGGCGCTGTTATACTTCCTCTCCTTACTTCCTGCTTTGCTCCTACCATGACTACCACGGCCACTAGAGGGCGCCGTCACTATAAGCGTAAATATACAGTAGGTCTTAATTGCTGCTTTAACAAACGACCTATGAGAGCGTTTTTCGGGGAGAGGACAGTTTCAAATCAGCTGTTATGTTCATATTTTTCTTCTTTCCCTTAGGAAAAAACTATTTTATAAGAGATACACTGTATAATGTATTATTAACTAGCCAAATATTTGTCAGTTTGTTTGTCTGTCTGTCAGCACACTACTGGACCGAATTCCACTCTAAGCGTCTGATGGTCACACTGAGCCACACAGCAGCTGTACAACACGACTCTCAACAATAACTCACATTAGCAAGTCTCCTTTTTGATCTGACTCAAAAATATGAACAAACGTTTTGTTCCTTATTGTTGAACGAGCAAACAAACATTAATCAGGGAATAGTGCACTTGCTAACGTCAGTTTTCAGGCTCAACGTTCCTGCAAATATCATTTTCGGTGCATTTAGATGCAGTTGTGTCCAGTCAATTTTATCAAATCCTAACAGAAGTTAGCTCAAGACACATTTCACATAGAGCAGTCTAGACCATACTCATTTACTGAGACCCAAATTTCCACTTTACCGGAAATATACCTTGAGCAGAACCAGACAGCTCCAGGGAGACGACCATCTGCTCTGGCCTTTACGCTTAAATACCTCTGCTAACGGCACACTGTCTGCTGCTGCCGGCCGATAACGAACAAACTATTCTTTTCTACTGGTTTTATTGTGAGTTTGACACGTAACGGGTCTCAGGAAGACTTCAATAATGTTTTCACATCCTATTTAGTTAGCTGTTTCTAGGCATTCACTTTGAAATGGGGCTGGATTGGGCCAACCCACAAAACCCACCAAAACCACAGGCCTTTAACCAGGGACCCACAAGGGAAAGCAAATCCAGCAAGACCCAGAAACAGCTGGAGAAGAAGGTCTGTGAAGGAAGAACTCAAGAAAAAAATCATCATCCTGGATGTGTGTCACCTGTCCCGTGTCCCAGAAAAACACGATTATGCGATCGCATAATTCAACGCATAATCAGCCAAAGTCCGCAAATTAATGGGGATTTACGCATTTTTCCAAATACGCCGCACTTTCGCCGCATAAATTGTCGATTTTCACGCAAAATATGCGGGGCAAAAAAAGTCACATGATATATCTTAGCAGAAACTTGAAAGATGTTGCGTTTACTTCGCACAAGAGCAGCCATTTTCCCCGGTTGCCATGGGAACGTTATAAAGTGACGTAATTACGCGACGTGAACATCATCGAAAAGCAGGGTGTTGGGGAAAGAAAACGAGCCACATAATCAAGGATTTTTTACTGCAACAATAACAAAAACACTCTGCATTTTCTGGAAGGACTGGTTACCTGGTGTATTTAGTCCCTGTTCTCTCTTTGTCTCTTGTCGGATTATTGTTTGCTGTTCTGTATCGTCGTATCGTGTCCCGTCGTGGTTCGCTTACCTTGTATTTATTTGTCAAGTAAGTTTTGCCTACCTTTGGTTTGTAGTTGCACCGTTGTGACTAGGGAACTTTCATCAGGATGCATAGTATCCTGGATCCATGAAATAACCTTTTAAAAAGCCTTTAATAATAAACATCTGCCTGCCTCTATGGGGATTTAACATAGTGGTGGACTGACTTTAGTTGCCAGCTGTTTAGACATTAATGGCTGTGTGTTGAGTAATTTTGAGGGGACAGCACATTTACACTGTTATACAAGCTGGACACTTAATACTTTACATTGTAGCAAAGTGTAATTTCTTCAGTGTTGTCCCATTAAAAGATATAATGAAATATTTACTAAAATGTGAGAGGATGTGTACTCACTTTTGTGAGATACTGTATATCCTTTTTTTTTTTTAAACCGATTCACAATGCATCGCGGATGTTACTGTAGAAACTTGAATGAGAATGACAGTTTGTACGTTTTGGCTGTTTTGTACAAACGGGCCCAAAGCATCTGCAGCTGCAGACGTGAAAGGTCAGCGAACCCCCAAGGGGGCCGTAGGTACTCTGAAGATGCGCATTTCTGTTTGGCGGAGCCTTGATGTCAGCTGTTTCAAAGGCCCATGGAATAAGTTGTGTGTGGGATTCCCCGGGGTACGCAGCCAAACCTGGGTGACCTCTCGATCATAAAGCAGGGATTAAAAGGGACCACTTGCTGGTCCTCGAAAAGGGTTTCACAACAATATGGCAGTTGTGCCTTTTTTTCCAGGACATCAGTCAAGAGTTTTATTGATTCTGAGTGTGTCCAAAAAGCCCAATCTGTGGTGACAGCCACGACAACAACAAGTCTTATTGCTGGAGGATGTTCGGAAGTTTGATGGAACAGATATTATAGAAAGGAGGGCAATGCTGCACACTCATAACTCTCATGCAGTCTTTTTTATTCTTAGTTCCAGAGATCAATGCGTTTCCTCCGCCTTAGTTTTATCCTGAAGGTACAATGTGCCAAAACATCGACTGCACAACTTATGTAAAGGATTCTACATTGAGTTTCTGACACGTTTGACACTTTGTTCTATTATTTTACAAAAAACTAATTCCACAAACAGTCATAGGGCCCTATCTTGCACCCGGCGCAGTGCAGCGCAAAGCCAGACCAACTGTCTTTGCCAGTTTAGGACAGATGCAGTTGTCCATTTCCCGTCTAGCGCCTGCGTCATTTACAAGAGCAAATGCACCTGCGCCCATGGACGTGCTGGTCTTACAGGGAGGTGTGTTCAGGTGCATTCTGGGCGTGCTGGTCTCACAGGGAGGTGTGTTCAGGTGCATTCTGGGCGTGCTGGTCTCACAGGGAGGTGTGTTCAGGTGCATTCTGGGTGTGCTGGTCTCACAGGGAGGTGTGTTCAGGTGCATTCTGGGCATGCTGGTCTTACAGGGAGGTGTGTTCAGGTGCATTCTGGGCGTGCTGGTCTTACAGGGAGGTGTGTTCAGGTGCATTCTGGGCGTGCTGGTCTTACAGAGAGGTGTGTTCAGGTGCATTCTGGGCGTGCTGGTCTTACAGGGAGGTGTGTTCAGGTGCATTCTGGGCGTGCTGGTCTTACAGGGAGGTGTGTTCAGGTGCATTCTGGGCGTGCTGGTCTTACAGAGAGGTGTGTTCAGGTGCATTCTGGGCGTGCTGGTCTTACAGGGAGGTGGGTTCAGGTACATTCTGGGCGTGCTGGTCTTACAGGGAGGTGTGTTCAGGTACATTCTGGGCGTGCTGGTCTTACAGGGAGGTGTGTTCAGGTACATTCTGGGCGTATTGCTATCTTGAGGCAGCGGGGAAGTGATCGCGCCATTGACCAACAAAAACCTGGTCTAAAGTCAATAACGCAGCATTTCATTGTTATTTTAACATTACCACTAGTTTTACATGTATTTTTGGAATACATGGTCAATAAATCTCATTTATTGGAGATTATACCTAATTTTGAAATGATGAACGATTTTGACTAATATTAGAGGAACGTATGTTGGTGGAGAATCACAGACGTGTGGATGTCAAAGTTTAATCAGGTTTTAAATCCATTTCAATCTTTTCAAATGATATAAAATTGACCACCATGTATCAGGAACGCGAGGCTTGGACCCAAAAATGCAGAGTAGAGGAATTTTATTAAACAAAAGACTTACAACACAAGGTGTCCTTAGGAAGGCAGGCACAAACGAAGATAAACCAAAATCCAAAAACCCAGAAGACACGAAAGGGGGAAAAAACTACCAGGAAGAAGCAACGCAGGGGATGAGAAAGACAGCACAGAGACTGAATACACGAGGTAACGAGGGTGAAACGAGGGACAGGTGACCCGAGGGCTCAGGAACAGGTGGAATACATCAGGGCGGGGCAGACAATCAGAAAGGAGGGAAAGTAAAAGACAGGAAGTAAAATAAGACATAACAGGGGAGAGAGAGACTACAAAATAAAACAGGAAAAACTACAACAGGGGACCACTAAGATCTATATAAAAGAGACTTCAGAGACAGTATTAGAGACCACTAAGGTCTATATAAAAGAGACTTCAGAGACAGTATTAGAGACCACTAAGGTCTATATAAAAGAGACTTCAGATACAGTATTAGGGGACCACTAAGGTCTATATAAAAGAGACTTCAGAGACAGTATTAGAGACCACTAAGGTCTATATAAAAGAGACTTCAGATACAGTATTAGGGGACCACTAAGGTCTATATAAAAGAGACTTCAGATACAGTATTAAAGGACCACTAAGATCTATATAAAAGAGACTTCAGAGACAGTATTAGGGGACCACTAAGGTCTATATAAAAGAGACTTCAGATACAGTATTAGGGGACCACTAAGGTCTAAAAGAGACTTCAGATACAGTATTAGGGGACCACTAAGGTCTATATAAAAGAGACTTCAGATACAGTATTAGGGGACCACTAAGGTCTATATAAAAGAGACTTCAGAGACAGTATTAGGGGACCACTAAGGTCTATATAAAAGAGACTTCAGATACAGTATTAGGGGACCACTAAGGTCTATATAAAAGAGACTTCAGATACAGTATTAAAGGACCACTAAGATCTATATAAAAGAGACTTCAGAGACAGTATTAGGGGACCAGGTTCTAAGGTCTCAGATACAGTACAGGACCACTAAGATCTATATAAAAGAGACTTCAGAGACAGTATTAGGGGGACCACTAAGGTCTATATAAAAGAGACTTCAGATACAGTATTAGGGGACCACTAAGGTCTATAAAAGAGACTTCAGATACAGTATTAGGGGACCACTAAGGTCTATATAAAAGAGACTTCAGATACAGTATTAGGGGGACCACTAAGGTCTATATAAAGAGACTTCAGAGACAGTATTAGGGGGACCACTAAGGTCTATATAAAAGAGACTTCAGATACAGTATTAGGGGACCACTAAGGTCTATATAAAAGAGACTTCAGATACAGTATTAAAGGACCACTAAGGTCTATATAAAAGAGACTTCAGATACAGTATTAGGGGACCACTAAGGCCTATATAAAAGAGACTTCAGATACAGTATTAGGGGACCACTAAGGTCTATAAAAGAGACTTCAGATACAGTATTAGGGGGACCACTAAGGTCTATATAAAAGAGACTTCAGATACAGTATTAGGGGACCACTAAGGTCTATATAAAAAGAGACTTCAGATACAGTATTAGGGGGACCACTAAGGTCTATATAAAAGAGACTTCAGATACAGTATTAGGGGGACCACTAAGGTCTATATAAAAGAGACTTCAGATACAGTATTAGGGGACCACTAAGGCCTATATAAAAGAGACTTCAGATACAGTATTAGGGGACCACTAAGGTCTATATAAAAGAGACTTCAGATGCAGTATTAGGGGACCACTAAGGTCTATATAAAAGCATCTAAAGAGCACCATGTCATGGGACCTTTAAGCATCCCTAACCACATCCACCAATGCCTCTTCCATCTATCTTACATTTTGAAACCATCCACTTGTCGTATCAAGCACCATGTGTCTGGGACTTTTGGGACCATTATGTTTGCTGGTTTAAATTCCCCTGACTCCGCAGGAAATGAAAAGTGGCAGAAGCGAACGAGAAATACATTCTTGTTGATATGGTTTGCTATCAGATGAGTGATTGAAGCTGTGAATATTAGATGCCAGGAATTTCATTAAACTCTCTCATTGTGTTTGCTCGGTCTCGCCCTCCGTCTGCAGGTGCAATGGCTGCTTCTCATTCTCCGTTAATATTAATACACGCAGACACAAACAACAGAGGTCTCGCCGAGGAGTCGCGGCAACCTTGAACACAGGTTGCCGAAGCAGTGCACACCACATCAACCTGTTAGCAACGTTTAGTGACTGGTGTGTGAGTGTGCGTTTGTGTGCTTCTCACAAATTAACTGGTAACTGCAGGAGGAAAACAAAACGGTGACTGTGGGTCTATTTATTCGGTCGTGTTCGAGTGCCGTGAGAGGGAGAAAGAGAGTAAAATGGAGGCATAATTCAATAGTCCTCCGTGACTGCAGACTTTCATTTCCACAACAACACAATCAAGTCTCAGGTTGTAAAGCAAATGTCAAATAAAAAGGGTCTCGACAGCGCCGAAAGGGGAAGCCTGACAACAATGAAGATTGGCTCCCCTGTGGGTTTGTGTGAGTATGTTTAGTGTGTTGTTTTCTTTTCGGAGCCTGAACCACTGTGCCCAGAGAAGAGAAGGGAGCTCATCTTTTTCTTTGCTTTGTTACTCTGTTTAATTTGTATTCTGCGAGTTTAAGGTGGCTGTTTTAAGGTGCTTTATCAGACCGGCGGACTGGCAGCTAGTGTATCTGGAATACATTCCCTGTCGGCCATGTCCGTTCCCCATGGAGACTCACTGTGATAACCACACACACACGCACACACTCGCACACACACACACACACACACACACACACACACACAAACACACACAGCACGACTCGGCTTCATCAGCTGGATGCTGCAGCCTTTCACACACTGCTTTGACGAGACATAAACAGATATTTTACAGATACGTGACTGTGTGTCTGATCAGAGCGAATGGGAACAGTTTTCTTTTATGAGAGACAGAACATTTACATTGTATCTGAGCATGCAATGACAATCAAGGCGTTCATTCATTCATTCATTCAATCAATAAATCATTCAATCATCTAAGACACGTCAGGTTATCATTTCAGGTTGCAGGAAAAACAAGTTTTTCTCTGAGTTCATCATATCCGGTGAGTACCGGGCCAGAATTAATCACATCAAATAAGAAAATAGCCATAGTCATGCACTCGCCACGCCTTCTCAGCTTTAACACATCACCAAACTAGCTGCCCAACTCATACCTGCAAACTCAGAAGGGCTGAAAAAGGTGACACATTCTCTCTCTCTCTCTCTCTCTCTCTCTCTCTCTCTCTCTCTCTCAATTACTTTGAGTGCACCACGAGGCTGGCGAGGCGAGGCTGAGTCTGTGTTGTTTTTCAGACAACGGCAGCTACAGTCTGGTGTTACAATCCTCTCCAGTGAAATACAGCCTTTTATACATTGTCGTGTTTCTTCAGAAATAAACAACGGACAAATAGAGTCTTTAAACGCTTCAGATGTGAAGTTATTCACTGTTAAAGTGACGTTAAAATTAATGGGAGTCAATGGAATGCTAACGGGAGGTGAGATTGTTGTAGCATCAAAATGGCACCATAGGAGGTTCGAGTTCTGAAGCGAAGCTTACCCCCTTTGGTTTACTCCATCTGCTAGCTAACGGTAGGCTAACGTTATCTGCTGCCAAGTGTAGCGTTAACTAGCGTCCCGCGATGTTTCAGTTCCCTCTAACGTCCGTTTTCGGAGCATCAGAGAGAAACGCAGGCATTTAAGTGGCACGGAAATAAGGCACTGAAATCCGCGTTGCTATTCTGTCCGGTAGATAACGGTCGTTAAGCTGTGCCGTATTAGCCCAGAGTCTCGGATCCCCCTCCCCCCCTCAAAAAAAACAACCTCTTTGGATCTACACGATTCAGGTGGATGACATTTTCCCATTCAAAACGGCAATTTTCGCCAATAAGCGACTAGTTTGCACGTATGCCAACTAGTCCTGTAAACACAACGATATGGGCCGTTTATTCCTGCATTCTGGGCGTGGTCTTACAGGGAGGTGTGTTCAGGTGCATTCTGGGCATGCTGGTCTTACAGGGAGGTGTGTTCAGGTGCATTCTGGGCATGCTGGTCTTACAGGGAGGTGTGTTCAGGTGCATTCTGGGCATGCTGGTCTTACAGGGAGGTGTGTTCAGGTGCATTCTGGGCGTGCTGGTCTTACAGGGAGGTGTGTTCAGGTGCATTCTGGGCGTGCTGGTCTTACAGGGAGGTGTGTTCAGGTGCATTCTGGGCGTGCTGGTCTTACAGGGAGGTGTGTTCAGGTGCATTCTGGGTGTATTGCTGTCTTGAGGCATTGGAAAGTGATTGCGCCATTGACCAACAAAAACCTTGTCTAAAGTTACTAATGCAGCATTTGGACGTTGGACATGGACGCTAATTATGTTACTTTACTTCCGGATACAGGTGGGACGCGGAACTTAAAGTTATTCCCTACACCTTAAAAAGAAAAGAAAAAGTTCTTTTTAACAAGATGCTTTTGTTAAATTACGAGAACGTTTTGTGACAGAACATAAAGGGACATGTCCTTCTAACAAGAACGGTTGGATAAACTGAATAAGGATTAGGGTTAGGAGTAAAAGTTGAATGTAATGGTGGCAGAAATGATGGCAGAAACTACAGAAATAAGATCCATGTTATAAAATATCCAAATGCTCTTCATTTGTTTTTAAACACCAGGACAACTTGACCGTCAGTGTGAATGATTAACGGCTCGCTGCTGATTGGCTGAAGACTCTGGAGGCCAGACTCTTCTTTGCTGCTGCAGGAAAAATGCAGCGTTTGTGATCTCAGATGTGTCCGACTCTCAGACGTAGGCGCCGGGTAAAGCACACTGTGCTGTATTAACGATTTCCTGTGCGAGAACTGATGGGTGCCAACACACACACACACACACACACACACACACAGATCGATGTTATCTAAAAATTAACGCTTGAACTGAGTTGGGGGTCAGCGAGTGGAATGACCTGAAACTGAAAGCAGAGCGGATATCGAACCGACCAATCATGTTCGACCTCTGAGCTGATGCAGACAGGCAATCTCCTCTCTGCTCTCTCTCTCTCACACACACACACACACACACACACACATACACACACACACACACACACACACAAATTATGTAAACAAGCTTGTTAGCATCCATATCATTTACACTTTAAATGCACACTCTCATTAGCACCCTCAGCCTCATTAAAAGTGATTATTTCATCACGTTTTGATGGGTGCGTTTGTTCAATTTGCTACGTAAAGGAGCAAAAATAATAATTCTCACTGAGTTTGCGTTTGATTAAATGACAACGTCCTTCAACTAATGATGCAAAAGAGCAGCGGCAGCATTTTCACACAGAGTTCATTAAAGGTAATTAATTAAGGCTGGATGATTGGGAAAGCGGTGATCAGGAAAACAGTGCCAGTAACAACCAATCTGTTTTTTTGAAAACACAAAGTTTGCCAATCAGACTAAAGGCTATTTAGTTTTTGTTAAATGTGACTTGAACTTTAAGTCAGTACATAAATCAGTTAATCCTAAAGATCAACTATGGTGTAAATAACTGTGTGCCGGAAACAAAAATAATGTCCATAATGCTATATGCTGCTCGCCTTTCCATTCTTCATGTTTGGATAAAAGAACATTCTCCTACTTTAACTCTTTGGCACGAAAAACTTCTGTCACTGCTACCATATGAAAGAAGACATAATGTACTGGATGGAATTCTGGATACGTTTTTAAATGATTGGTCTCCCCTTAAAGATTATTTTGGCCATGAATGGCAAGCAATAACATGCATTAATATGGATTGAAAAGAAGAAATCCCCCCCCCCAAAATAATGTATTTAAATATGGTCTACGGTCTGTATAAAACCTTTGTAGAGAATGTATGTATATATATGTGATGTCTGTGTATACATGAAGTACAAAATTTACACTGCTAACCATCTAAACGAAGGCGTAGTAGACCTGTAAAAATTACTTCTTTTTTTTTTATTTATTTTATTTTTTTTCTGCTCTCTTGTTTTTCTATGTTTATGGTAAGAAGAAAAATGTGAAAATAAACAATAAAAAAAAAAAAAAGATCAACTATAATCAGAGAACTAATACCCTAGTCAGAGATTCCGGTACACTGATACACAATCACAGATCTGAACCACATTTTGCATGAAATTAGGAAAACAATACAGCAGTCAAAAAGCAGTTTACAATCACACACGCTTTGTTCTCCCAATCACAAACCTACTTCAAGCCTTCCACGCCATTCCCACACTGAAACCAACTGTGGTGTGCCTGAACGCGTTCGTTGAACGATAGTTCATGAACTCGTTCATATTTTGGGCGAACGTGAACTGAGCGTACCGTATTACTGCCTGATGAACGTTACCGTGAACTTCTTCATTCTGGTGTCTGCGAACGCCACACTCTCTCAGTTTAACTTCGTCAAATAGGGCGCCAGATTTCTATAGAGCCTTCCAGGCCAAAACCACGGCTAAAATACACCGTAAACAGGCCTTCATATTTAGCGGAAAAAACACCCAATCTGGCAACACCAGCCACCAAGGTCTCACCGCCGCATGCAAGGCAAGGCAAGGCAAGGCAGCTTTATTTGTATAGCACATTTCAGCAACAGGGCAATTCAAAGTGCTTTACATAAAACATTAAAGAGCAGTTAGAAGACAATTAAAAACAATTTAAAAACATTAATAAACAAATTAAAAACATTAAAAGACAAGAATGAAATTGATAGTGCAGTATAAGAAATTAAAGTTAATAAAATAGATTATTTAAAGAAAAGCAACATCAAAAAGATAGGTCTTTAGCTTAGATTTAAAAGAACTGAGAGTTGCAGCGGACCTGCAGGTTTCTGGGAGTTTGTTCCAAAGATGTGGAGCATAAAAACTGAACGCTGCTTCCCCCTGTTTAGTTCTGACTCTGGGGACAACAAGTAGACCTGTCCCAGACGATCTGAGAGGTCTGGTTGGGTCATAATGTAGTAGCAGATCAGAAATGTATTTTGGCCCTAAACCGTTTAGTGATTTATAAACCAGTAAAAGTATTTTGAAATCAATTCTTTGAGGCACTGGAAGCCAGTGTAGAGACTTGCGTCATCAAATCAAAAAGCAGCGTGGAGGCTTCGTATGATCATTTAAACCAGTTTTATGACGAGGTCAGTGAGGATGCGAAAAATCTGACATTTCTGGGCAAACTTTGCCCGCTGGCTTTCAAAAAGAAAATCCAAACTTCACTCACATCCACAGCAAACCTGAAACGGCACGTTGAACTAGTTGGATATGAAGATGAAATCTGACGCATAGTTTCAGTGTTAAAACTGATAAAAAATAATTGCTGTCTGTGGTTCTATTTGGACTGTGGCAATAAATTTGAAAAATAATAGCTCACAGCAACATATGGAAACAGAGAACTATGAACTTAGTTCATTTTTGGAACTGTGAACTTAGTTCAAAATGTTGAAGTATGAACTATGAACTGAACTAGTTCATTTTAAAATTTGTGAACTGAACTTTGAACTAGTTCATGTAGAAAGTGAACTTTCCCGACACTGGAAACCAACACATTGCATTAGCAGTCTGCAAAACACACAGTTCTATCACCAAATACGCCAGTGGCAGCTCAAACTTATACAGAGCACATTTAAGTCCCGCCCCCACCGGAGGGGAAAACCCAGGGGGAAAGCCTCGCTCCACAACGCGTACCTACTATGGCGCCATTTTGATGCTAACAAGCCATATGCTAGAAAGGCTTGACCAGGGACTGGGGTTGCAAATTAGCCAATTGGCCAATTGGCTAGAAACCTTTTATGCAACACATATTGTTATGGCTTTGAATGTGATAGTTATGTATGTAATAATGTGCGCTGCATTGTCACTGACAAAGAAACTAATAATAACAATAATAATAATCACCTCCCGTTAGCATCCCATTGAATACCATTCATTTTTACGTCACTTTGACAGAGAATAACTTTACATCTGAAGGCTCCATTACCTTGTACCTCACGTTATGGCTCCGTAGCAGACGCTTTTATAAAAATAGGCTAACGATTAGGTCATAACCACGAGACTTACTGTCACACAGTAGAGGAATTACCGTATAGTACAGGAGAAGCTCACAGGCAGTTTGGACTTACATTAGCTGTTTAAGTTGAATTACTAATGTTAACTAGCATGTTAGTGATCAGTAATTAGCCTGTGTCTATGTTATCTCCTTACATATACCTACGCTCTCCGTCTCTGTAAGATTGGGAATGATTGAGATTTCTCTCGGCACAGCTACCAGAAGACTTCACACTTTCAGACAGGTTGCTCACGTCACATCTACGTCTTCAAGCTCAGTTGGAGACTGCTCAGTAACGCTCAGCCAGCACCGGGAAAGAGACTTCTCATATCCTTCACTGGTCTCAGACCAGAGACACGGGATCTGGTGGTCCATTTCTTTAACTGTCTGTCTTCGATTTCGTCTGCTAGCAAACAACAGAAAAAGGCCTAAAAGCTGCTGTGTGGTGATATACTGTACACTGCTAACAATGTAAAGAACCCAGAACTTTAGTTTTTATAAGCTGCCGACCAGAAAAACTGAGCTTTTACGAAGACAAAAGTGGAAACAGACGTGAGGAATCAGCAGAGAGAATGGTGAGACACTAAGCTAACGTCCAACGTTATGTGTGTTAGCTTAACTTACCGACATACAGTTAGCCTAAGACTGACATTTGGATATCTGACTTGGTAATAACATTCTTTAGCTTAACTTAACAGACATATAGTCAGCCTAAAATTTGGTAACAAAATGCTTGCTGCAAACGTAACGTCGGACCTGACGTTAGCATAGCGTCTCCCCATTCTCCCTGCTGATTCCTCACGTCTGTTTCCACTTTCGTCTTCATAAAAGTGTACCGGAAGAAGTTAAGAAGAAAACATAAGACTTTCACCCTATCCAACTTGCCGGAGAGAGAGAGAGATAGAGAGAGAGACAGAGAGAGAGAGAGAGAGAGAGATAACCAGTGAAATCTGCACTGCTTTTGGTTTAAGACTCAAAACTTCATGGTTTCAAGCCACGAGCCTCAGCCTGTGTGTGTGTGTGTGTGTGTGTGTGTGTGTGTGTGTGTGTGTGTGTGTGTGTGTGTGTGTGTGTTGTCAGAAGCAGGTGCTCCCGCAGCCAGGCATGACCAGCTCCGTTGAGCAGATGGTATCATCTGTGGACTCTTTTTCCTTCACCCTATCCTCTCTCTCTCTCTCATCCATCATGAGCAGCCTGTTGGTGCAGCTGTGCTTCCTTTTCCATGTCAACTTTACTTTTATCTTCCCTCCATATTTCCACATCCCTTGTCTTTTCACTGTAAAGACATGGCATGGGACTGATTCTGTGTTTACCCCTCGGCGACATGTGCGATTAAACCACTGAGGCGTCAAGGCATTTTCGATTTTTCTCAGGTTTTGTAAAGTTAGGCCCAGATTTGTCCTAGAGCAAGGTGTGCAGAGATAATTTGGCCCTAAAGGCACACAGTGAGGGTGTGAGGAAAAGGCAACGCGAAAATTATGCGTTAGTGTGCAAAAGTTTCATAAAAAATGTAATAAAGAGAAACAGAAATAAGGGAGATAACTTTTTTTCCATTAATCACACAGTTTAGACAGCAGGGAATTTCTATGTCTATATTTATACATCAAAAATGACATAGAGAAATTTATTAAATGGGCATTTTCATTCCACAAAATAACTCTAATCTAACTAACTAATAGAATTAAAGTCACCTTTAAGATTAGCTTGGAAAAAAAAAGATTGTGGTTTGGGTTAAAACTAGGGCTGTCACCTCTTAGTCGATTAGTCGACTAATCGGTAGTTTTGGTCTTAGTCGACTAAGATTTCTTTAGTCGATTAGTCATTTTTTATGCTTATTCATGCTTAATTATTCATTTCCAAGAAACTTCTGAGCACATTTATGGTAAACACAAGATTTAAAGTGGTGCTTTTGCAGGATTAATTGTGGAGAAACTCAGTTTTACAGATGGTTAATTAACTACATTTATATTGTGCTTTTCTAGTCTTAACCACCTCTCAAAGAGCACAGCTCTGTCAATTAAATCAACTAATCCATTAGTCGACAAAATCGTCTAAGTGTTAGTTGACTAAGAATATCTTTAGTCGAGGACAGCCCCAGTTAAAACACAGGTCCCCTTAAGTAGCACTCCCGGGACATGAACACCTGTTTCCTGGGTGAAAGTCTTGTGTTTTCTCCTTAACTTCTTCCAGGACATGAACACCTTTTTCCTGGGTGTAAGTCTTGTGTTTTCTTCTTAACTTCTTCTGGACATGAACACCTGTTTCCTGGGTGAAAGTCTTGTGTTTTCTCCTTAACTTCTTCAGGACATGAACACCTGTTTCCTGGGTGAAAGTCTTGTGTTTTCTCCTTAACTTCTTCAGGACATGAACACCTGTTTCCTGGGTGAAAGTCTTGTGTTTTCTCCTTAACTTCTTCAGGACATGAACACCTGTTTCCTGGGTGAAAGTCTTGTGTTTTCTCCTTAACTTCTTCAGGACATGAACACCTGTTTCCTGGGTGAAAGTCTTGTGTTTTCTCCTTAACTTCTTCAGGACATGAACACCTGTTTCCTGGGTGAAAGTCTTGTGTTTTCTCCTTAACTTCTTCAGGACTTGAACACCTGTTTCCTGGGTGAAAGTCTTGTGTTTTCTCCTTAACTTCTTCAGGACATGAACACCTGTTTCCTGGGTGAAAGTCTTGTGTTTTCTCCTTAACTTCTTCAGGACATGAACACCTGTTTCCTGGGTGAAAGTCTTGTGTTTTCACCTTAACTTCTTCCAGGACATGAACACCTGTTTCCTGGGTGAAAGTCTTGTGTTTTCTCCTTAACTTCTTCAGGACATGAACATCTGTTTCCTGGGTGAAAGTCTTGTGTTTTCACCTTAACTTCTTCCAGGACATGAACACCTGTTTCCTGGGTGAAAGTCTTGTGTTTTCTCCTACTAGGTAGAACATCTGTGATTTGAGACTTGGCAGTATGGGATCATGTCTTTTCTTGGCATCAGTGTGCAGCTATACTACATAATAATCCATACATGTTTTTGCTAGATGTTATTCTTTAAAGCCCTATTCTGTCGTTACCTCTCCTAAACCGTTTCAATCAATTCTTACACAGCCGAAACTGCCTTTTGATCATTTATTAATGAAGCTCCGGACGGGGAAAGCTGCTGCTGGGGGCATTTCTGAAAAATAGAGCGGGTCATTGATTGATGCTCAGGTCATCTGTGATTGATTGGAGCCCCTAAAGTAAAATATATTTTTTATAAACACCACCTGGAGAAGAACAGCTCCTGGCTAAAAACTCCTATATAAAGAAGATAATGGACAGCGGGGAAACGGATGTATAGAGTTTCACTTTCTGCTTTTAGAGCAGCACATATATTATTCTCTACTGTAAAAGCTTCAGCGGTGCACTCAGGTTTTTATATCTGAATCACAGCATAGGAAATAAATCCGTGCACCCCCCCCAACACCTCCTCCACACAGTTGCTAGTAGCCAAGGAGGACACGGAGGAGTTTCTGCGCAGGAAAGTCCCTGGAAGCCATAATCTTTCTGAACATAGCCATACTGAGAAATACAGAGAGAGTTGTGTGGAGATGATAGTCTTAAAGATTTCACTTTATGAGGTTTTTTTAACATTAATATGAGTTCCCCCAGCCTGCCTATGGTCCCCCAGTGGCTAGAAATGGTGATAGGTGTAAACTGAGCCCTGGGTATCCTGCTCTGCCTTTGAGAAAATGAAAGCTCAGATGGACCAATCAGGAATCGTCTCCTTATGAGGTGATAAGGGGAAAGGTTACCTCCCCTTTCTCTGCTTTGCCCGCCCAGAGAATTTGGCCCACCCATGAGAGAGAGAGAGACATCATGGCTTTCAAACGAGCAAAGTGGCAGTTGGTCAAGACCACACCCCCACCCTCCACCAAATACAGATACAGTATTAGGGGACCACTAAGGTCTATATAAAAGAGACTTCAGATACAGTATTAGAGGACCACTAAGGTCTATATAAAAGAGACTTCAGATACAGTATTAGGGGACCACTAAGGTCTATATAAAAGAGACTTCAGATACAGTATTAGGGGACCACTAAGGTCTATATAAAAGAGACTTCAGATACAGTATTAGGGGACCACTAAGGTCTATATAAAAGAGACTTCAGATACAGTATTAGGAGACCACTAAGGTCTATATAAAAGAGATTTCAGATACAGTATTAGGGGACCACTAAGGTCTATATAAAAGAGACTTCAGATACAGTATTAGGGGACCACTAAGGTCTATATAAAAGAGACTTCAGATACAGTATTAGGGGACCACTAAGGTCTATATAAAAGAGACTTCAGATACAGTATTAGGGGACCAATACGGTCTATATAAAAGAGACTTCAGATACAGTATTAGGGGACCAATACGGTCTATATAAAAGAGACTACAGATACAGTATTAGGGGACCACTAAGGTCTATATAAAAGAGACTTCAGATACAGTATTAGGGGACCACTAAGGTCTATATAAAAGAGACTTCAGATACAGTATTAGGGGGACCACTAAGGTCTATATAAAAGAGACTTCAGATACAGTATTAGGGGACCACTAAGGTCTATATAAAAGAGACTTCAGATACAGTATTAGGGGACCACTAAGGTCTATATAAAAGAGACTTCAGATACAGTATTAGGGGACCACTAATGTCATGGGACCTTTAATTAGCTTTGTAGCAACCCATTTAACAATGGCTTGAATGTAACGGACGTTCATTAATATCAAATAGTTACACACATCTGCGTTTTAACTCAACAATAGTACAGTTTGTGTTACCACTTTTTATATCTTTTCTGCCTCATAATTTATTACTGAGGTTTCTCCGAGTTTACATTGGGGTCATGGTCACCCTGAGGTTCACGCTAAAAGCATTCCTCCATTCTTATCTGACTCCTCTCGGCCTCCTTTCAAAATGTATGTGGCTGGTGAGGAGATACATCTACCGTTTCTTTTATTCATGGATTAAAAGCACAGAGCTCCGCACATACCGTAGGCTCACACACACACACAAACACACACACACACACAAACACACACACACACACACACACACACACACACACACACACACACACACACACACACACACACTTTTATCTTATCCGCCTTGGAAGTAAAATAATTGGCATCGTGGACTTCTAACAGTGTTGGGATTAGAAGCATTTTTGCAGACATTCTCATTTTTCAAATACGATTATAATTACATTATATTTGTATTTTAAAAGATGCTGATCACACAAACAGTAACATAATTTCATTTTCCAAAGCACAACACAAGCTTCTAGACGATCGTAGCTGTTACAAAGCTCTCGGGCAGAAACCTTGTATCTCAGTATTTCGTCTTTTTTATTTTTGTTCCTAAATCAATGCTAGTGGTCACACTCTACGTCTGTCTGTGGGTTTTTACAAAATATTCAAACTGTGGCGATTTTATCTGACTTTGTTGAAGGTAAATAGCTTTTTTATTTCCTGAAAAGCAACCGTTTTTGCCCGACAGCGACAATACGGGATAGATCTCAGTGAACATTTCGGTCTTGTTACTTCATTTGGTTCGGTTTAGGCACAAATACTACTCTAGCAGTGTAGAAAAAGATCGTGGTTTGGGTTAAAATCAGACGTTACTTCACGTGACGCTGAATGTGACGTTGCTCCATTTGCTCTGTAAAGTGTTGTTTGACCCATCCACCCCCCCCCCAACCTGCCTCTTAAGGGCTTTTCACACGGGAAGCGATTGTCGCGCGACTCGCGCCTCGTAATTAATTTTCAATGACAGGCGAGCGTAGCCTAGAAATCTAGAAATCACCCTAGCAGCAGCAAATGTAATTTGCAGCCAGGGTCAGTCTAGCAACTCTCCGTTGGCTCGCGAGCTGGAAAAACCAAATTCTGGTCGGGCCAATCACATGGTGTACAGAGACGGTGGGCGGGGCTTAACATAATGACGGCAGAGTTGTGAGGGCTCAGCGTGAATTCCCCGCTACTTGAAAACAAAGAAGATGGCCGCTGCTGCTGGTGAACAGAGGTCTTCTGGGAGACTTTGAGTTCAGCTTTTCTTTGAGAAAAGAACAAAGAACGACTCCTTAAAAAAAGGAAGATGTGTTCGGAGTTTAAAGTTGAATTTATCAGCTAGCGTTGCTCTGGTTGGTTGTAGCGCTATCCTATCGCATGCAGAGGGGAATTTGAAAGACAACCGTTTATCCCGCCCCTCAGATTGAGCCCTGCCAATGGGGAGTTCCCAGACCCAACATCTGGATGTGGGTCTGGCTTGTCAGGCTAAGGCGAGCGGGCAGGTAAGGCAGCAGTTTGGCAGGCGACGTCTGCTGCAAGAGTTGAATTGTGTTTAACCTTTCCCTACACGAGCGCCGCTCAAATCAATGAACGAGAGAAGGATTCTTGCTTGTTTGTGCGTTCCCTAAAATATAAACCTGTTTTCTAAACAGTTATCAGGACATAGACAGTGGGGCTTCTGCTTGTAAGAGCATCGGCACAAGACTGGATTCATCAGGTAACGTCCGTCATCATGACTATGCTAGCTATCAACAGTAACAGCTGATTAGAAAAGACTAGGATTACTAGTTTGACAAGCCAGACCCACATCAAGATGTTGGGTCTGGGAACTCACCATTGGCTCAATCTGAGGGGCGGGATTAACGGTTGTCTTTCAAAGACAAGGATAGCGCTCCAACCAACCAGAGCAACGCTAGCTGATAGATTAAACGTTAAACTCCCAACACATCTTCCTTTTTTTAAGAATGACTTCAGTGCCGTTCTTTGTTCTTTTCTCAAAGAAAAGCTGAACTCCAAGTCTTCCAGAGTCGCGGCCAAAGCCGATTCCAAAGACCGCTTTAAGCCCCGCCCACCGACTCTATACACGATGTGATTGGCCTGACCAGAGTTGGGTTTTTCCAGCTCGCAAAGCCAACGCTAGACTGACCCTGGCTGCAAATTACATTTGCTGCCGCTAGGGTGCGTCTAGATTTCTATAGGCTATAGGATTATCACCATTTGTTATAAATCGACCGGTGATTAGGGATACCATGGTCAGCTGATCTCATTCAGTTGTACGGCAGGGACACGGTATTGCACAGAATAGCCATGGTTACCACACGTTGATCGGCGGGCGTTTAATCGCGCAGCATTGTCCATCACACGAGGAGCGTAGCAGACCCCGCGGATCCACGCGACTAGGCAGGCAAAGCATCGCTATTACCGTAAAATACGTCGTAATTGACACTCGAAAAAACAACCTATGGGAGCGTTTTTCAGGGGAGGACAGTTTCCAGAACTCTCAGATGGACATCGGCGACAGAAAGATGCTATCAACACCGACTGCAACGGCTGAACCAGAGCAATTAGGTTTTAGAAATATGTTTGTCATAGAAACTAGTGATTCTTAGCATGAGACACTCTTGTGCCTTGACGCTGAGTGAGGCCGTCTCTCTCGGTGTGTGCGACTGTGTGAATGATGAAGCAGTCGTGGCTGCAGTGAGACTGAACACACAGAAGAGTAGAAATTATTTAAAGTAGTGGCTTCTTTGCTGTCGCAGCTTTGGGACTCTGTGTGTCTTCTTATGTGGAAACGTTTAATCCCCATGAGGATTAAAATGGCCTCAAAAAGAAGTAAGGAAGACAGAAATATTCCCAAATCAGAATTTTTTTTTTTTTAACTCATGCTTCATTTAAGAGATGGATGTGGCTGCTTTATAGCTAAGATTAGAATGGGATTAAGTGGAAATGTCAGAATAAGTAGGGGGGTAAAGGTTAGGATTAGAAGGAATGGTAAGGGGGTGAAGACAGTTTCCAACAAGTATGCAGCAGTGATACAAGTGTGTGCACGCTTGTTAGCTGCTCCGCTGAGCAGAAACATCGGTGTGTGAGTGCACTCGCAGCCACAAGTCATTGAAACTCTCCTCACACTCCTGCCTGCCTCCAGTTAGCAGCGGGAGGAGGAAGGCGAAGAGGGAGAAGGAAGGGGGGTTGGGCAGTGATGGAAGAATGAGATGCCAGTTGATGCCAGAGGAAACAGACAGCTCTCTCTCTCTCTCTCGTTCATTCTCTCTCCACCGACCTAAGATCCGCTCCTGTTTTCACTACGTAAAATAATCTGCGACAATCACGAGTTCCCATTTTGTGTTTTATAAAACTAAACTGATAAAGCACCATGTTGGTGTTGCATGTTTTAGCCCATGAATTACAAATTGGATTGATGTTAAAATCATTACTCATTCTTTAGCCCAATGGTCCCACAGCCAAATGGTCCCACAGCCCAATGGTCCCACAGCCCTATGTTTTTTCTTAGAATTAGGCCCTATGTTCCCACAGCCCTATGTTCCCACATTTCTAACCATTTTGTGCTGACCACCACGAAAACCATTTTGTGCTGGCCACCACGAAAGAAAACGAGATAAACGTGATGTTGTACACAAATCGATAGATTAAAAATAACGTGACAATTTCACGAAATGCAGTGAGACCGTGTTGCATTGCAATGTGAAACCAAAACTAACCAGATCAAATGCAGCTATATAATGTAACAAAAAGACGAACAGGAGTAAAAAGGCCCTTAGTCTCATCAGAACAGTTCCTGCGTCTGACTGCATTAGGATTAAAAGACAACTGTACTTTGACGAATTGAACTAAGGCAACAAAATGTCCGACTGCGACGGAGTGCCAACCACAAGCACAATTCAAGTCTCTGCAAGTTGATTTTAATTCTGCACAGAAACTCACGGAGCGAGCAGGGATTGCCTGGAGGGTGGGCATCCAATCTAAAATATACAGCAAAATAAAAACATGCAAAAACCAACCAGCAAAGGGCATTCGTATCTCCTGGTTTCTGCCTTTTGTGTCGACAGCTAACTCAATGAATTCAGTTTGAAAAAAAATGTCTTCAGAACAGCGCCTCACTGGAACTAAGTTGTGAAAGTATCTGGGAAACATAGGAAGGAGAAAAAAAAGTCAGTGGCTCAATAACAATCTGACACAAACAACTGTCCTCGGAGAGCAGGACATGACTGGCAGCCATCATCCTGCAGGAAGCCGACGTCTGGATGAAGGCTTTGCATCTCCTCAGCCTCTGAATTCATCCTACATCACGCTTTCAAACTATTGGACCATGAATTTCTCAAAAGCTCACAGGGGCTTTGTCGGTGCGAGAACTCTGCACACACCGAGACAGGAATCAATCAATCCCCCCCCCCCACTCGACCGATCGACCGAGCAGCGGAGCGAAGCTGTGTTGATACATTGAACCTCACGGCCCTGCAGACTGGAGCCAATCACACCCAGATATCCTTTCTATCCCACAATGCTCCTGTCTTTCGTCTCTGCAGCACTCTCTCAGACCTATTCGAGTTAAAGTACGAGGAAAAACAAACAGACCGACTCGACAGCATGACAGGCGTAGCTATCAGCAAGCGCTGCGCGGCGTGGATTATCACTCACACACACACACACACACACACACACACACACACACACCCACACGCACGCACGCATGCACAGTTTGTCGAATGCGTCAACAGAACTACTTCAGTGGGATTCCTGTATCAAAGGCAGATAGATGAGAGAGAGGAGCGGTGGCTTAGCGTAAGCTTTGAGGCAAATGGGAACTGAAATATTAACCTTTTAAAAAGGCTTTGACTGCAGACGCACTTGATTGTGCCAATCTGCTCTGAGTGAGTTTGACAAGGCAAAGTGTCAGGGCGAGCCTGTCTGTGTATGTGTGTGTGTGTCACTCAGTCAGACCGTAAATCCAAATTGTCATTCTAATCCGAGACAACCGTATCAAATCTCCCTTTGGATCTCAGTTCATCATTTGCCACGGAGCAACAGTGAACAACATTTTCAAATATGAGGTATAAAAGTGTCTTGAAGAGAGGAAATATTTTTCTTTTTCCACAATGTTTTTGATTAGAAAACGTGGCTCGTTCTTGTTGCTCTGTGGCTCATCGTGGACGCCTGGAGGCTCTGAAGTACTTAGATGCCGACATCAAACCTCGCTTATCAACCTTATGCACACTTTTGTACCTAAAGGAATTACTTTGACATTTAGGGGAACTCTTTCCTGCAGAGAATAACACTCGAAAAAAACAAATGTCTTGGCTCAACAACAAGAAACTAACGCAACAGTCTCCCTTCGATCATTTTTGGAGCTATGACAACATCTAATGAAATTGCGTTCAACAAAAAACAACATTGAGTTTGAGGGGAATTAGCTTTTTAATTCCCACTTACTTAATACTTGGTAGCATAAGTGTTTGAGTCGATAAATCATGTTAATTAAGTTGTTCCAACTAGTTTTTCCACATTATTGAATTTTTAAGTAAGTGTTATGGACTACCTATTAGTGCGTAGTTTATTGTTCGTGTAGACCACATTTTCCTCTTTTCACCCTGTGTGTTGAGCTCTCTGTTTTAGCTACAGAGTGAGACATCTCACTGCTGTAACATCTTTGTTGGGAGTCGCACATGCTCAGTAGCTAGGTAAGGACTACTAGCCAGTCAGAAGCAGAGTATGAGGGAGTGTCCTGACAGTACCTAGGTAAGGACTACTAGCCAGTCAGAAGCAGGGTATGAGGGCGTGCCCTGACAGTACCTAGGTAAGGACTACTAGCCAGTCAGAAGCAGAGTATGAGGGCGTGCCCTGACAGTACCTAGGTAAGGACTACTAGCCAGTCAGAAGCAGAGTATGAGGGCGTGCCCTGACAGTACCTAGGTAAGGACTACTAGCCAGTCAGAAGCAGAGTATGAGGGCGTGCCCTGACAGTACCTAGGTAAGGACTACTAGCCAGTCAGAAGCAGAGTATGAGGGCGTACCACGCTAGCAGCTAGGTGAGCATTATAACGTGTGTTACAAAGTGACCACGTTGGTCTCTGAAGTAAAGGCTGGACTACAATAGAGCTGTTTGGAGCAGTTGGTGAACAGTGTTTTCTGTTGGAGATGGTAAGTCCCTTTCGGGGGGACTTTGGGCTTTTTCACTTTGTAAACCTATAACGTGCACAAAAAAGATATATAACACAATAAAGGAAAGGAGAAAAGCCAAAAAGCATAATATGAGAACTTGTGACCAGTGACTTAGGCCTGGTGGGCCACTGGGCTTGGAATACACTGGGGGAAACCCTGGTATATAACCCTCACTAAAAGAAAAACCCACCCGGCCACAGCCTTTTCACCCCGCTGCCGTC
>CM046802.1:30365635-30430635 GCA_025617405.1 Perca schrenkii
CCTGCCTGCTTTTGTCTCGTAAGCACTTCTTTTTCTTCTCGCTACCTGCTGTGTCTCTGCAAAGTGTCTTGACATGAGCGTCTTCCAATCAAATATCATTCATAGAAACAGCGTACGATCGATTTCAAAGCGACGTTAACGGATACTGATGAAGTACGTGAACAGATACTCTGGGTTTTCACCGCCGTTATAAGGTTTAGGTGCAGCCCCCGAAAGCTGTTTTGTTGGGCAGCACCTATAAGCCAAATGAATGTAACTAACTAATGATTGTTGTTGGACTTCTTTAGCAAGTTTTGTCTTTAAAGGTCCCCTGACATGGTGCTCTTTGGATGCTTTTATATAGGCCTTAGTGGTCCCCTAATACTGTACCTGAAGTCTCTTTTATATAGACCTTAGTGGTCCCCTAATACTGTATCTGAAGTCTCTTTTATATAGACCTTAGTGGTCCCCTAATACTGTATCTGAAGTCTCTTTTATATATACCTTAGTGGTCCCCTAATACTGTATCTGAAGTCTCTTTTATGTAGACCTTAGTGGTCCCCTAATACTGTATCTGAAGTCTCTTTTACATAGACCTTAGTGGTCCCCTAATACTGTATCTGAAGTCTCTTTTATATAGACCTTAGTGGTCCCCCTAATACTGTATCTGAAGTCTCTTTTATATAGGCCTTAGTGGTCCCCTAATACTGTATCTGAAGTCTCTTTTATATAGGCCTTAGTGGTCCCCTAATACTGTATCTGAAGTCTCTTTTATATAGACCTTAGTGGTCCCCTAATACTGTATCTGAAGTCTCTTTTATATAGACCTTAGTGGTCCCCTAATACTGTATCTGAAGTCTCTTTTATATAGACCTTAGTGGTCCCCTAATACTGTATCTGAAGTCTCTTTTATATAGACCTTAGTGGTCCCCTAATACTGTATCTGAAGCCTGTCCCCTGAACACACTGTAAAAAAACACCTCCTCAGGACTTTCACCCAGGAGATTATAATCCAATGCATATATATTTACTTTTGAGATTTACTTTTACAGATAGAGCAACTACTTTATGCTCTCTCTGCTGCTTTTCTTTTCCCAAACCTTGCCTCGTGCCGCTTTCCGCCCAATCCTCACTTCCCCTCATTCTGCGTCTCTTTCTGATGCTTGTTCTCAAAAAAAAGTTTGCAGCCTCAGGATGTAGTTGTATAATAAGGCCAGAGCTACTCAACCATGAGAAACAATCTCCTCCGTCTCCCCTTCACTTCCATTATTCTCTCCTCTCACTCACGAGTAATAAGAAGGCACGGAAAGAACGAAAAAACTGAAGGAGGACCGGAGGAAGGAAGAGGAAACAGGAGAGGTGATGTGATGAGAGGAGAAAGAGAATTACGGGAAAAAGAGAAGAGAAGAGAATCTATATTTTGTTTCAAACTCAGCGGAAACACATCCGCAGCAAACTTTGTACGACAAAACAAAGCCAGTGTGGGTCGATATCCAGAACAAAGGCTCCATGTTGGATACAAACTGCAGCAGGATTTGTTTCCCAGCCGGAGCTCTCGGGTTTCTGGCAGATTATCACTCTCACCCAAAGAAATTAGACCACGCACTGATCCAGCCTATCTTCGTACACAGGCACAATCCGCGCATTAACACACACACACACACACATACACGCACACACACATGCACGCAGGTTGACTCATAAACACACACGCGCACACACACACACACACGCACGCACACACGCACGCAGGTTGACTCATAAACACGCACACACACACACACATACACACACACACAGGTTAACACATAAACACTATCACAAACCTTCTCTGTGACATTAAATCTCTGCTGGGCGATCTCATTAACTACAGACACCAACGGTGAGATGAAACCAGTGATGCAGAGCATGATATAGAGAGTGAGTGAGTGTGTGGGGTGAGGGTGAGGGTGTGGGTGTGTGTGTGTGTGTGTGTGTGTGTGCTTGTTTAACTATATTCATGAGGTCCAAAAACCTTGTGGGGTTTGCACAGCCTTGTGGGGCCAAAATGCTGGACCTCACAAGTTTAAAGGGCTGTTTGAGGGTTAAGACTTGGTTTTAGGATTAGGGATAGAATTAGGTTATGGTTAGGGTGAGGGTAAGGGTTAAGGTTAGGCATTTAGTTGTGATGGTTAAGGTTAGGGTAAAGGTTAAGGTTAGGCATTTAGTTGTGATGGTTAAGGTGAGGGTAAGGGGCTAGGGAATGCATTATGTCAATGACGGATCCCCACAAAGATAGTGAAACATATATCTGTGTGTGTGTGTGTGTGTGTGTATGTGTGTGTGCGTGCGTGCGTTCGTGTATGTGTGTGTGTGTGTGTGTGTAAAGAAGTCCTCGCTGACAGTCAAAAGCGCCATGAAACCAACTGTCGGTTTGGATTTTCAAAGTAAAATCAAAGGGGGCGAAAGTGATGAAATCTTCTGGAACAAGAGCTCACATCAATTGCAAAAAGAATCATACAGTGTGAGGCGATGACAGACATCAAGATTTTTTGCACTTAGATAATATTAATATACTTATACTTATCTTTAATATGGCCGAGCACTTATCGCACTACAACAAGGGTGCTCGGCAAAACAGTTTATCAGATTGCAGCGGGGCCAACAGGCAATCAGCCCCACTTGGCTTCGAATCTGTGCCACCCGATTCCATCGCCAAAGGCTTTGGGCTTTGATGTTGTTTTTTCCACCACCTGGGCCTCTTTAAAACTATTCTATGAACCACTGACCTTAAACTGTAGAATAATAAGAAACCACAGCTGCAAACGAAGATGCTTTATATCATGGGTTAATCCAGAATTATATTGAATCCTAAATTACTCATTTCCACTAAAACTACACTTCTTTTCCTGCTGCCTGCAAGAGGCGCTGTTTGCATTCAGAAAACGATCCAATCACAACTCTACTGAGACAGTGCATTCTCATGCACTGGTTCGTTTGTTTCGGCGGCCGTTGCGGTTGAGTTTAGCCGACAAAAGGTGACCGTCATGAGGCGACAGAGACGGGGACTCGAGTCTGAGACTCGGACTCAAGTCGCAAAAACAGCTGACTTCAGACTTGACTTGCGACTCGACCCAAAAGACTTCAGACTTGACTCGGACTCGAGCTTCGAGACTCGTCAACAACATGTTTTCCTGCAATTATTGCTTTTTAAATCTAAATGTATTCATGTATTTCTATTTTCTTTTATTGGCGCATATACGTTGACGAGCTGCATGTCCCCTGCCCTTTGTCATAATGTGCATCGTAACGCATGCTTTATGCCCTATGTACGCGCACTCACGTATCAAAAAATGCATTGCCAATGGCCACACCAAGTCCTCCCGGAGTTGTGCCTTTTGTCATTAGTTTTCCTTTCAATAACTTGGTAAACAGTGGCAGTAAGCTAACAGCTACACGCAAGGTGTGTGGCACCAAGATAAATGATGCTGGATCAACAACGTCGAACTTCATCAGGCATCTCAAAACGCACCCAGGCAGGTCAGTCACTCGCTAATGTGAAAGAGACATTAAATTTAGCATTTAGCAAATTTCACAGGTAGCAAGCTAACCATCGCAAAGTGTTGTGCTAATGCTGGGAACAAGCAAATTGTATCTTTATAGTTGTATCCAGATCAGATGGCAAAAGTCTTGAGACTTGACTTGAACATGCCCCTCAAAGACTTGAGACTGGACTTGGACTGCCAAAAAATTACTTGTGAACATCTCTGTGAGGCGATAGCAGATAAGTTTAGGCACCAAAACAACTAGTTAAAAAACGATCGTGGTTTGGGTTAAAACACCAGTCCCCTTAAGTAGTAATCCCGAAACACCTGTTTCCTGGGTGAAAGTCTTGTGTTTTCTCCTTAACTTCTTCAGGACATGAACACCTGTTTCCCGGGTGAAAGTCTTGTGTTTTCTCCTTAACTTCTTCAGGACATGATCACCTGTTTCCTGGGTGAAAGTCTTGTGTTTTCTCCTTTACTTCTTCAGGACATTAACACCTGTTTCCTGGGTGAAAGTCTTGTGTTTTCTCCTTAACTTCTCCAAGACATGAACACCTGTTTCCTGGGTGAAAGTCTTGTGTTTTCTCCTTAACTTCTTCAGGACATGAACACCTGTTTCCTGGGTGAAAGTCTTGTGTTTTCTCCTTAACTTCTTCAGGACCTGAACACCTGTTTCCTGGGTGAAAGTCTTGTGTTTTCTCCTTAACTTCTTCAGGACATGAACACCTGTTTCCTGGGTGAAAGTCTTGTGTTTTCTCCTTAACTTCTCCAAGACATGAACACCTGTTTCCTGGGTGATAGTCTTGTGTTTTCTCCTTAACTTCTTCCAGGACATGAACACCTGTTTCCTGGGTGATAGTCTTGTGTTTTCTCCTTAACTTCTTCCAGGACATGAACACCTGTTTCCTGGGTGAAAGTCTTGTGTTTTCTCCTTAACTTCTTCAGGACATGAACACCTGTTTCCTGGGTGAAAGTCCTGTGTTTTCTCCTTAATTTCTTCCAGGACATGAACACATATAGGAACATGTTGATGTTATTTTCTCACTTATTGGGGCTAGTTGGAGCCGGTTACCTCCAGGATGTGTGCTAAGCTAGGCTAGATGGAGCCGGTTACCTCCAGGATGTGTGCTAAGCTAGGCTATAGCGGTGGGTGCATCAGACAGAGTTAGGACACGCACAGAGACGAGAAGGGTATGTATGGACTTATCTAACTCTGGGAAATACAGGGAATAAGACAAAGTCCCAATAAGTCGCTTTGTTCCTTTAAAAATCTGTAGCATCCAAGAGCCGATAACATCAAAATCAATACGGTCCACCAGCCGAGTGGCTGAAGAGTTGCTTCACTGCAGCCCAAAAACTAAACAACAGTAATGTATTGTGTGGCTCGGCAGATTTGAACATAAACTAGCCATTTGGTCGGTGCATAAAAACAAAAGTTAATTTTGCATCCTGCTGGCAACCAAAAACTTGTTCTTAATAATTGATTATTTGATTTGATTTTGATTGGATTTATTGGTTTGCCCAAATTCACTGAGATACAAAACAATACACCATAAACACAGTGTAGCCTACAGGCTACTGCAAACTAAAACTCCATTTGATGGAAATGGAATATAAGAAGAAAGAAAATTAAACAATAACAATTAAAAAAACATCAACATACGTCTTGATAAAAAACAACATCGAGACGTAGCTATACTTACAAAGGAAAGAAAGAATGAAAAGATCAAAAGCATTAGTAGCCCTAAATAAGTCGCTTAACCCATAATAAATCCATCATTTCAGAGCTAATATCAGAAAGTGGTACCAAAGAATAGACAGAAGTATGTCGAAACATCCGCAGCATCCCCCCCCCTCCCCATCTGACTGTGTGCATGCTCCAAACATCAACTTTCCTCTCCTCACTTCTCAACTGCTGATGCTCAAACTGAAACAATGCGCTCTGTCTCCCACTTTGTGCGTGACAGACAGTCTAACTGCAGAGCTGGGTGACAGGTAATCTCTCTCTCTCTCTCTCTCTCTCTCTCTCTCTCTCCATTCACTCCTTATGATCGAGGCTCCCACGCACACGAGTGGGCTCCGGTGCACAGGATATGTGTGTGCAGCCTGGACTGATATAGCAAATAGCCCGCAACAGCGTTTATTTCAAGAATTCAAAGGCTGTGCGTGTGTGTGTGTGTGTGTGTGTGTGTGTGTGTGTGTGTGTGTGTGTGTGTGCGCGCGCGTGTGTGTGTCCTCCTACGAGTCGCGGGAGGAGATCTCCAAACAAGACATATCAGCAGGGATGCCCGGAAAGACGAGTTGTTTTTGCAGAAAAAAAAGAGGGAAGGAAGAAGAAAACTGCACTCGCACTGCTGCTGTCATTGTGATTATTGGGCGGAAGCCAACACAGAGAGGACATAGAGCTAGATCTTGAGATCTTGAGATTGAAACTGTAAAATAAAGCGCATGTAGAGAGGGTTCTAGATGTGATATGAGATGGTAAATGAGACCGTCTGTAGCCTACCTCCCGCGGAGACGCGGCTCCACAGCAGCCCGAGCCACAGCGCCGCGGACACGGTGATGCGGAGTCGGTATCCGACCGAGCAGGCGGCCGGCGGCATGGCGACCCAACAAACAAAAAGCCGGTCCGTCCGTGGGAAGTGCTGGAGGCGGGATGGAGGGAGTGGGTTAATCTGGGGGAGAAAGTGTGAACAGAAGACTGTCTGTTGGGGCTGATCTGCAGTCAGTTCTGCAGCCTCCTGCTTTCTGCCTCCGATCTGTCCTCTCCTCTCCTCTCCTCTCCTCCGCGGACTCTCTCTCTCTCTCTCTCTCTCTCTCTCTCTCTCTCTCTCTCTCTCTGTGTGTCTCTGTGTGTGTGTGTGTGTGTGTGTCTCTCTCTCTTTCTCTGTGTAGCCTATCTCTCTCTTTATATCTCTCTTCCTCTCTCTCTCTTTTTTCTCTCTGTGTGTCTCTCTCTGTCTCTCTCTCTCTCTCTGTGTGTGTGTCTTTCTCTCTCTTTCTCTCTCTCTCTCTCTCTCTCTGTGTCTCTCTCTGTGTGTGTCTCTCTCTCTCTCTGTCTCTCTTTCTCTCTGTCTCTCTCTCTCTCTCTCTCTCTGTCTCTGTCTCTCTCTCTCTCTTTCTCTGTGTCTGTCTCTTTCTCTATCTCTCTCTCAAATCAATTCAATTCAATTGGTCTATATTGGCATGAAAGTTTCAATAACAATGTTGCCAAAGCATCGACATACAATTTGTCCAAAATATTCGGACAGAACACAATAATAGCAAATATGAAAACAAAAGTTATTAAGCAACATGAAACAAAAAACAAAAAAAACACTGAATACAAATGTAAGGACATAGGATAGCCTAATTTAACATTATATATATATATATATATATTTAAAGCGCTATAACAAACCTATAACTGAACAAACAGGATTTTCTCTCTCTCTCTCTTTCTGCATGCCCCCTCACCTGCCCACCCCCTCCACACACACACACACACACACACACACCTGACCTTAATGGTAATGAAACTTTGTGTGTGTGTGTGTGTGTGTGTGTGAGAGAGTGTGTGTCAGGGTGACTGTTGTGGGTTGCAGTAAGACCAGGACACACTTACATAAGATGGGGGGAGAAAGAGAGAGAGAGAGAGGCAAAATAATGTTGTCCCATGTAGTGCAGATTTACTGGGTGGATGAGGGGATGTTTGGAGGGGTGGAGGAAGAAGAGGAGGGCTGACTTACGAGCCATCTCATCCCGAGCTGGTAATCTGTTTAAGTAGCTGTATTTCACTGCAGCAATCTACTGCAATCCAGAGCTTCAGAGTCAACCAGTGAACACACTGCAGGCTGATACGTAAATGCTGACCACCACAGGAAGCACACTGTCTGAACTGCTGCTGCGATGCAGCTTGATTGATTGAATATGAATTAATTTCATGATATCATTATTATTAGTCATCGGAAGAAGTAGGGATGCACCGAATCCACGATTTGGCTTTGGATTCAGCCTGAATATTGGGCTTTTTGACGGGGGTTCGGTTTCTGCCGGAACCTTAGTACGGCTGGCTGCTGCTCGTTAGCTAACGTTTGCTTTCTAATTTCACCCCGCCCAACGTGCATTCATCGTACACCGGTTAGCGAAAATGTGCCAAACAAAATTGTCACTCATCTGGCGATAGCGATGTGCTTTCCTACGATGTGAAAAGAGCGTGTGAATTCAACATCACGTTGTTACATTTAACTATTTTAGAAGCTGTGGACGTTGTTGACTTCATTAATGTGGTTACTGTGTTAAAGGTCCCATAACATGGTGCTCTTTGGATGCTTTTATATAGACCTTAGTGGTCCCCTAATACTGTATCTGAAGTCTCTTTTATATAGACCTTAGTGGTCCCCTAATACTGTATCTGAAGTCTCTTTTATATAGACCTTAGTGGTCCTCTAATACTGTATCTGAAGTCTCTTTTATATAGACCTTAGTGGTCCTCTAATACTGTATCTGAAGTCTCTTTTATATAGACCTTAGTGGTCCCCTAATACTGTATCTGAAGTCTCTTTTATATAGACCTTAGTGGTCCCCTAATACTGTATCTGAAGTCTCTTTTATATAGACCTTAGTGGTTCCTCTAATACTGTATCTGAAGTCTCTTTTATATAGGCCTTAGTGGTCCCCTAATACTGTATCTGAAGTCTCTTTTATATAGACCTTAGTGGTCCCCTAATACTGTATCTGAAGTCTCTTTTATATAGACCTTAGTGGTCCCCTAATACTGTATCTGAAGTCTCTTTTATATAGACCTTAGTGGTCCCCTAATACTGTATCTGAAGTCTCTTTTATACAGACCTTAGTGGTCCCCTAATACTGTATCTGAAGTCTCTTTTATACAGACCTTAGTGGTCCCCTAATACTGTATCTGAAGTCTCTTTTATATAGACCTTAGTGGTCCTCTAATACTGTATCTGAAGTCTCTTTTATATAGACCTTAGTGGTCCCCTAATACTGTATCTGAAGTCTCTTTTATATAGACCTTAGTGGTCCCCTAATTCTGTATCTGAAGTCTCTTTTATATAGACCTTAGTGGTCCCCTAATACTGTATCTGAAGTCTCTTTTATACAGACCTTAGTGGTCCCCTAATACTGTATCTGAAGTCTCTTTTATATAGACCTTAGTGGTCCCTCATAAGGAGAAGATTCCTGATTGGTCCATCTGAGCTTTCATTTTCTCAAAGGCAGAGCAGGATACCCAGGGCTCGGTTTACACCTATCACCATTTCTAGCCACTAGGGGACCATAGGCAGGCTGGGGGAACTCATATTAATGTAAAACAATCTCACGAAGTGAAATTTTCATGCCATGGGACCTTTAATGGACTGAAGATGGGAGTCGGATTCGGTATTCGGTTTCGGATTCGGCAGAATCTTAACCAATTGATTCGGTATTCGGCCGATCCCCAAAAATCTGGATTCGGTGCATCCCTAAGAACAAGCAGTGTCACGCATCAGGAGTTTGCAGGTTTGGACCCAAATGCAGACGGTTCCGCGAGGAGGTAACAGGGCAACTCATCCACTCTCATGAACAGGTTTGTATGATATCGTACGAAAACTTATGCACACCAATCCGTACGATATACTACGAAATTACAGCGGCCGCCGACCGGTCACATGACAGTTAACTTTAGCGCTCTTTACTCTTTTCTTTAAATTTAGCCGAGAAACGTATAAATGTCTATTTCATTTTATCTTTCATTACATTTTTGGATATTGTTGTGTTGTCTGCATCGTTTTATACATTAGCTTAGGCTATCCTTTCTGTTTAGTTTTGTTCGTTTTCGTGTCTTCTATACTCCAACTGGACTGCACAAACTGTATTGTTTGTTTTAAAAAATAAAGGGAACACTTTAAAACTATTATAACCTTCACATGTTTACCGTACTAGTAGAATTTGTAACAAGTAGACGGACTTCAAACCCGTTTTGGCCAAACTCTGCTCCCTTTCTCTATCTCTCAGCCCGTCTACAATGCACGATGAAAGCTTATCAATGATTCAGTGATATTACTTTATGAAAAAGCTCTGGAGACAGACAGACAGACAGACAGACAGAAAGACAGGAAACCAGAGTATGTCTGTCTGTCTGTCAGGAGTTTCAGGGTTGGCTATTCCCAAGTAACACGCTTGCCTCATTAGTTGTGCCGTCTCACCCTTTTCTGACGTGTGGTTTTTCACTCGTTACTCTGAGCTGCTGACACATCCAGACAGGCTGACGGAGGAGGGGAAAAAAAACGAGCGCAAACACGAGAGACTGAGGGAATCAAACCACAGGACATGACTTGTGCACAAAGACAACATTTGCTGTGTGTTGACTTCCATGTAGAAGGTTGCAAAGGGTCAAAAAGTAAGTAATCAGCAGGGGATTAGATTTCACAGCTAGATATTCAGATGCAGAATTGCATGACATACAGACATTGCAGTGATACAGTAAATCATGGTTTCAGGTCACAAATACTTGTGTATAACTCACCGTGAGAAAGATCAGGTAAACTCTGTTCTGTGCAGTCCAGCATCCTAGAAACTATACATCAATATTTGACAATTCTCCATCTCACGATTAAAGCGCATCTCCCCATTTTTTCAAGTCTGTCTGAAAACAATTGGCACTTATCCATGTGTATGTTGAAAGAAATACAGTACTGGTTGCTGTTATGCTACCTCCTGCTGAGGCCTCATTTCGAATTTGCTCGATCTAATCTATAAAAGTATTTTTTCACAATTCAAGGGCGGTGGATTCTTCCCCTCATCGCTTACATTGGGATCGTTAGGAAAGTTTTCTTTATACAGCCAGTATGGTGAAAAGGATTCAATTAGAGCAACCAAATATGCACAATTTACATATCTGTGTTAGGCCGGTTACACACTGCACGCGTCTCGCGAGCGTGGCGTTTCTGTTGCGTCTCAGCTGCGTGTCAGCTGCGTGGATTTTTCTGTGTCCTACACACCAGAAGCGTGTCTGACGCGGCGCTGCTCCCACTGCTAGGTACAGGGAGGGCTGATCTCGGGACATAGCGCCGACAGATTCAAACTCTGAAAAATGGGTAAGTGGGCTGTCTGTGTAGCTGTAAAGAGCCTATACAGCCTATCTGATGTTGGACCGTCACTCACGTTGTTATCGTAGCCTATCCTACTACCCTTATATATAGCCTACTGATTTGAACATTTGAAAATATTTTCTCTGACATTTTGTATTACATTTATATTTACATTGATGTCAAAACCTGGACTTTCAAACATCATGATGTCATTTATTAATATGCATTCGTGTCTAAATGACATATAAACATATTTTCCTATTCTATTTTGCCTGGTAACGCTTCCAACACGCTCGCGTCTCGCGTGAAAAATAGGCGTCGGTTCTATTTCTAGCTGGCACGCGTCTCAGGCGCGTCTCGAGCCGCGCGTCTCACGCAGGCAGTGTGTAAACTCTAACCTGTTAACATGGGAGCCGAAATATAAACGGACACGCTCGCGCGACGCGTGCAGAGTGTAACCGGCCTTAGGGTGAGCAGGGGCTCCCAAACTTTTTCAGCTAAAGACCCAAAAGAGATATTTGGTGTCTCCCTTTGGCCCTAACTTGCACAAATACACCATGAGTTGCCATGACATCTACATTTATAAACTACTGACAAAGAACAACAAAACATGAATTAAAAATCCATATGAAATGTGTTGCACTGCTCCTCTGCATTTCGAATTTCAAAATTTATAAACTTATGGTGATGATGAATAATTTTATTTCGGTTAACATACATGAAAGAAACAATTATTTCCCACAATTTGCCACCATAGCTAACCGAAAAAGGAATAGGCTGAAGCCAAGGCTTATTTTGCCTATTCTATCCCATAATCCCCATAGAATCACCCAGAAACTAAATGAAACCAAATGCTTGAGTACAATCCTAGTAATATATTTTACAATTTACATTTTATTCAAATTACTTCATAAACATAAATTAATTTAGATTATAAAGTGCCCATATTATGCTCATTTTCAGGTTCATAATTGTATTTAGAGGTTATATCAGAATAGGTTTACATGGTTTAATTTTCAAAAGACACCATATTTGTGTTGTACTGCACATTGCTGCAGCTCCTCTTTTCACCCTGTGTGTTGAGCTCTCTGTTTTAGCTACAGAGTGAGACATCTCACTTCTGTTCCATCTTTGTTGGGAGTCGCACATGCTCAGTAGCTAGGTAAGGACTACTAGCCAGTCAGAAGCAGAGTATGAGGGCGTGTCCTGACAGTAGCTAGGTAAGGACTACTAGCCAGTCAGAAGCAGAGTATGAGGGCGTGCCCTGACAGTACCTAGGTAAGGACTACTAGCCAGTCAGAAGCAGAGTATGAGGGCGTGTCCTGACAGTAACTAGGTAAGGACTACTAGCCAGTCAGAAGCAGAGTATGAGGGCGTGTCCTGACAGTACCTAGGTAAGGACTACGACCTACGACCTTTAAGAGACATTAAATAAAAAGGACATGGAAAGGGAACCCAGAAACACTCAGCAGGCTTGGTTTGGTTCCCTACAATTATTCAACAAAACATAACATAAAGAAAAAGATTTTAAAAAACAAAACAAAGAGACCGACGAAAGGAACAATCAAATGAGGAGTAAATATAGTGTGAAGAAAGAAAGAAAAGAAGAAGTTAACATAAGGAACTAGAATAAGGTTAGGCTTTTGAAACGGTAAAATATTTGTCACCGTGTTTTTTTTAATGATAAAGGGCTGTTTTTTGGTCTTGGATAACTGTGAAATTGATGGTTAGGGGGTAAAGAGATTGCCAAAAAAAGGTCATATTTTGTTTAAGGGACCATGGACAAATTGAGTTAATTTGATAAATGTTAAGAATGCAAAGTTAAAGTATGAATCTTAGGAGCTGAGGAGCTAATGCTTCTGATGGCTAATCGTGATGTACAACAGTACGTCATCTGCGTAAAACCTTACGTGCTGCCATGTTTATAATCCCGAGACTCTAAACAGGATCATCGTATGAATGATGAATAAACTCCGTGATTTGCAGGGCGTGTGTGTGTGTGTGTGTGTGTGTGTGTGTGTGTGCTGAGACAGGCAGCGCTGGGTGTAAGCTGGGTGGCTGTCAGCCAACATGGCAGAGCGCTGTCTCCTCCATCTCTGATAAGCAAAGAATAAAATGATTAGACAACGGCCTCTGAAGGAGAAGAGATATCATTATTTCTGAGAGAGATCCCTCCCCCCTTCCACCCCCAATCCAGCTCACTCGCTGTGCCATCCATCCTCATTCCCGCTCAATCTCCCTCTGTCTAATCCCTCCCCCCCCCCCCCCCTTCTTCCATCTCACCCCCCAGATCTCATCTCTTTTATCTCTCTACTTTCCTGCCGTCGCTTCTGGTTCTCACGCTGCTGTTGTGTTTTCTCCATAGAGACATGTGAGGAGGGATAAGCCTCCGCGGAGATGCCGCGCTCGATGCCTCTACGTTCTCGGTTTCACACTGCTGCGTGGCACAGGTGCACAGGTCACACGAGGAGTTTGCTTTTAACAACTTTTTTATTTGTTACAAAGACACAGAGGAGAAAGAACAAACAAGCTGAAAACATTAGGGGTGTGTAGTCATTACACCACAAACAGGCTGAGTGCTGCAGCAAGAGAGAACAAAAAAAAGGTGGACAAAATAAAGATCAACAAAAGGGAAATAGCCATCAGTTACAAAGAAAAGCTCAATTAGGTTTGCAATGTTTTTGTTCTGCTAATTTGCAACCATTAATATGATCAAATGTGTGCTAAATGTTCACTGACAACACATTTGAATTGGTTTTCTGAAGCATAATTCGATATGTTTGTGGTAAAGTTTCGGCCCTCAGCACTTAGTTAGATAGATATTTTGGAGTGTGGTTGTATGAACTACTTCTACATAGTCAGTGTATTAGCTACAGTACTTTAGATGGCGGTATTGCTGTGGAAGGGAGCAGCAACTTAACGCATTTAAGGAGACTGTTTGCTTTTGCTGTGTGCTTGGGGTCGTTGTCTGGCTGGAAAATAGATCTTCTTCCAAGTTGTAGTTCTCTTGCAGACTGAGTCAGATTATCCTCCAGGATTTGGCGATATTTTTCTTCATTCATGTTCTCCTCTACCTTTACAAGCCTTCCAGGGCCTGCTGCTGAAAAGGTGGGACTTTGGTGTCTCGAAGGTTACAAACTAACCGAAATTGAAACAATATGTGTTTTTAAAGTTTTTCGTCTTCAGTAGAACCCAATGGGCTTGGAGCTGAGAGTCACGGAGAGCAAGTCAGAAAGTATTAAGACACAGACTACCAAGTTGTTGGCTTTAGTCTTATGAGACGCGTCGTCATTAGGGCGAGCACAGATTTACAAAAGCCTTCTTCTTTAACTTAAGTTCTTTTGTTGCATACCCAGTTAGAAAAACCACACATGTAATTTGCCAAACAAATAAGTTGCATATAACTATAGTTTCTAGGAGATATGGACGATGTAGAAGCTGCAACAAGATGAGTTTAACCAGCATGATTGCTGACAAGCAGGAAAACAACATCAACAACACGCACCCACTCTTTGTATTGTGCACGCTTACCTACTTACACACCACTTACTTCGACCACAGTATCTTCTACACAATGACGAGTCCACAAAGGCTGTCAGGGACAATATTTTGGGTCACTGAGCAGGACAATTTACACACTGAGCTCTGCTTCTATCAGTGGCTTGTCTTGACAAAAAATTAACCAACATTAACCCGCTTACATTGGCTCCGCTACAAAAACACAATGCATTTATTCCCCTCATCCCACACACAAACTGTGGCTTTTGCGGTGTACTGTATGTATATGTGGCTTTTGCAGTGTATGCTCTGCTGTCAGTGTAAGATGCCCTGAGGCGTGGGGGAGATTTGCTAAAGTGGAGATCCTCCGTAGCTTCTCTTATTGTTATTGGATTGCCAAACAAGCCCCATTTGGCTACACCGGCCTGCAGCAGTCCGATAACACACAACAGGACAGCCGCAGAACATTTGTTTGCCTCACACAAACACGAGCTCCCAGGACGGATCTATGGACTGACATATAGCAGACACATCAATTATTAACTGCTTGGTTTTAATTTGATTTACCTTCCCTCATCCATTTCACCAACCATACTCAGGGAACATTAACAGGATTTGTATTTATTTAAGTCGTTAACCGCCGACAGTATGTTCAATCGCAGAAGTCAATCTAAGAGGGATCAGAAAGTGAGTTATACACCAGCTCTGTGACGCGGGGCTATTACTGTGAATCATACCGCAATTACAAGAGAGGACAATCAGGCTCAGTATACATAATTTCTGCTCAGTGTGGATTACAGAGATGTAATCACAGAGAAGGTCTCCTACTGATGTGACATACCTAATGTGCAGCTGTTCTTCAGCTCCAAGAGCTGGCTACTTCAGTCTTCATCTATCTACACAATGATCAAGTAAGGAATAAAGATAACACACATGCATTTAAACAGACGCACACACACATGCAATATGTCATCTTAAAAAGTAGTCTGGATCAAGTACATTATCAGGATAATTGCCTGACATCCGGATGTCCATCACCTTCTGCTCTCCTTGTGAAAATCCCTTCGCAACAACAACAACCTTTTACTTAGCAAGTTACATACTGAAAATGGCAAGTTTTTGAAGAAACTTTGGATGGTGCAACAAGGCAGACCTGCTTGGTTCTTTTGGGGAATGATTGTGAAGATTTACAAAGAATATGTTTAGGGCATTTCCTCTCTAACTGGGACGTTTTGGGACCGATTGGTGGGATTGCTGCGGACGAAGTACACACGGAGATACACTGGTAAGACCTGATGAGGTTTTGACCATGCATCCAGCTAATTTAAATAGCTCACGTTACTGTATTATGTCAACAGTTAATTTAATATTGTATGTGGCGTTTTCTTTTGCGGGGTGCAAATGTTCCACCAAAACAAGTTCCTTCCCGAGACTTTGCAGAGCCACCGTGGCTGCGTCCGGAGCTTAGCACCGCCCAAGACGATTGTGATTGGTTTAAAGAAATAACAAATAACCCAGCTATCCTACATTTTCACTTTATGTGTTATATAACAATCTGATCATGATTGTTTTGTGGTTCATATCTTATCATCCACTGGCTTGAACCGCTGAGTTAATTCTGAAAGTAGTTACAAGATCTTGGAGAACAAAGCGACACAAAGCTGGGTTTAGTTCACAATGCTCTAAAGATTTAATGAGACACACAAGGATATATACATTTCCTAGGGGGTCCTCAGAGTCAATGCAGGGGGGGCCTCCATATAATTGTTAATTTTGGAAAGTTTTTTTCTAAAAAGTCTTATCATGAATCCAACACATTATTAGCCAATATAAATCCCCACTTCTTACTGGCCTAGGTGGTCATAAGGCCATTCACAGATACAGTTAATCCTAAGGATTCACTGTGACACATGTATGTTTATCATTAAAACATGATTTATAAAACCATGCCAACAATGATTAGGCTATTTTAATAGCTTAGTATTCTATGCAAAAGAGGTATGTACTATAGAGGCTTTAGGCCGCCCTACACGTTATTGTAGGCCCAGTTTATTATGCAACTTAATTTTAGACAATATTTCTAGTAGGGGGTCCCTGCTCCCTCTCACTTTCAGTTGAGGGGTCCTTAAAAAACGTTGAAGACCCCTGGGGTAGCGGATCTGTAGTTCTAATGAGACATAATGAGAAATAATGAGAAATAATGAGACATTATGACAGCGGTAATGGACTAGCCTGACAAGCCAGACCCACATCCAGATGTTGGGTCTGGGAACTCCCCATTGGTCAAGGCTTAATCCGAGGGACGGGATAAACTGTTGTCTTTCAAATTCCCTCTGCACGCTATTGGATAGCGCTACAACCAGGCAGAGCAACGCTGGCTGATAGATTCAACTTTTGCCGTATCCGGTCGGCAAAACTCCCAACACATCTTCCTTTTTTAAGAATGACTTCAGTGCCGTTCTTTGTTCTTTTCTCAAAGAAAAGCTGAACTCCAAGTCTTCCAGAAGACCGCTGTTCTCCAGCAGCAGCAGCAGCAGCCATAAGCCCCGCCCACCGACTCTATACACGATGTGATTGGCCTGACCAGAGTTTGGTTTTTCCAGCTCTATAAGTCAACAGAGAGTGCCTAGACCCCCCCTGGCTGCAAAATAATTTTGCTGCCGCTAGGGTGGTCTAGATTTCTAGGCTAGTAATGGACAGCTCTGCTTCCAACCTGTAGGGGGACTGAAGAGGAAAAATTCTGCTTTACAGAAAAGGTGGAGAACAACCAGTGTAAAGAATGAAAAAGAGAAGTTCAAACACTTAGAAAAACTTTAATCGCCTAAACGGTACATAGCCAACGTTACGTGGGCTTGTTGAAAAAGAAAAAAAACACAGTTTGTATCACCTTTAAAAACTGTGAAATTGCTGTACTGTTTATATTTCCTTTCACAAAGACAGAGGACAAATGTAATTTAAAGTTTAACTTTAAGAGCCTTTTAAAAAAAACGCTGACTTGTTGTTCTACGTACTTTGTAAAGCCATTAGGATAATGAAGAAAGACTGCTAAAATGATAAAGTAACAACAACAGCAACAACTTTGATGAGAGAGGTAATTAATTCTCCATTGTAAAAGCAATTAAAAAGGAAAATGGGGAAATGCGGCAATGCAGCAACATCAGATGTAAATAACAAGCACTCTCTCTCTCACACACTGCAGACCCTTCCTTTGCTGTTAGGACATGATGTTGATGACGTCTATTTGCAGAGAGACTAAATCATTTAATTCCACTGCCTGAAGGTTCATCTAGACAGTTTTTTTGTGATTGTTGAGGGGCAAAAATCCCTGATTATGCGGCACGTTTTCTTAAAAAATGCGATGGAATATGCTATATGATATTTATGCAATTTTATGAGATGAAATTGCGGGAACTTGCAAAAACTGCGGTTTGATGAAAAAAAAGTGATTCCCCCCACCAACACCCTGCTTTTCGATGATGTTCACGTTGCATAATTACATCACTTCATAACGTTCCCATGGCAACAGGGTAAAATGGCTGCTCTTGTGTGAAGTAAATGCAACATTTCTCAACTTTCTGCTAAGATATACAGTACAGGCCAAAAGTTTGGACACACCTTCTCATTCAATGCGTTTCCTTTTTATTTTCATGACTATTTACATTGTAGATTCTCACTGAAGGCATCAAAACTATGAATGAACACATATGGAATTATGTACTTAACAAAAAAGTGTGAAATAACTGAAAACATGTCTTATATTTTAGATTCTTCAAAGTAGCCACCCTTTGCTTTTTTTATTAATAAGGGAAATAATTCCACTAATGAACCCTGACAAAGCACACCTGTGAAGGTAAAACCATTTCAGGTGACTACCTCATGAAGCTCATTGAGAGAACACCAAGGGTTTGCTGAGTTATCAAAAAAAGCAAAGGGTGGCTACTTTGAAGAATCTAAAATATAAGACATGTTTTCAGTTATTTCACACTTTTTTGTTAAGTACATAATTCCATATGTGTTCATTCATAGTTTTGATGCCTTCAGTGAAAATCTACAATGTAAATAGTCATGAAAATAAAAAGGAAACACATTGAATGAGAAGGTGTGTCCAAACTTTTGGCCTGTACTGTATATTATGGGACTTTTTTGCAACGAAAATTTGAAATTATTAGGGATTATGAAATCATGCAAGGCCCCGCATATTTTGCGCGGAAATCGGTAATTTATGCGGCGAAAATGCGGCGTATTTGAAAGAATGCACCCTCCCCCGCATAAATATGCAGACTTTGGCTGATTATGCGTTGAATTATGCGATCGCATAATCGTGTTTTTCTGGATGGACTGTCTAGATCACCTGTGTTACTGTTACATCAAAGCTTCATTGATTAAGTCACTGAAGTAGTTTCTTTGCCAATATAAAAAGATCAATAGTGCATCAGAAACACTTGCCAGCATTCAAAGTTGGGAGTTTATACACTTTTAAGCATCAAACTGATGAAGTTATGTTGGTGAGAAAATAGAAAATAACCAGCCTGGTCTCACAGAACTCCGTGAAATGATCACAAACCGTTAACGGCGCATTACGTGGTGGTGGTGGCACGCAATATGTGAAAATGTAAAGTCAATGAGAAGATGCTTAGCAATCAGGAGCGACTACGGTAGGGAGTAGTATGTAAGGCCGAAATTCCGCGTAAGGAGGTTGGTTTGGGGGGTGGATGGGTCAAACAACACAGGACTTTCACCCAGGAGACCGGGGATTAATGTCCTGCATGTCATGTTTCCTAAAGTTGCTTTCTTCTTTTCCTGAAGCCAAATGTCCCGTTCTTCCAGCGTGTCACGTAACCGTAAGCCCACGACGGCCGTGTTCATTTCACCGAATTCTGTGAGATCTGGTTGAAAATAACCCATATTGGGGGCTAACATTCAGGATATCTCAGCCTCTGTCTGGAAACATTCATTACACAGTCATTATAAATAATAAACTCCTAATACAGTCTTCCGTCTCTCGACCCATCTGGCTTCAATCGCATCCAAGAGAAATTAACTAAAGGGAGTGGGAGCATCTGACCTTTAACTAAGAGCAGAGTTACCAGTCATATTGTAAAAAAAAAAAAAAAAGAAAAAACAATAAAAGCTATTAAAAAAAGGTGAGAAGAAGCTGCAGAACATTATTATGAGAAGCTGAGAGACTAACCAAAAATAAATGTTCCGGCAGGGTATAGGCCTATTTGTTCTTTTGTTACTTTATAGATGAGCCTGTCATTTGATCCTGGGTGGTAATACCAAATATCCTTTACACTAAAGATAGCACGTTTAAAGCAGCAGCAATGGCATTAGGCCTGGGCGTCCCCGGCTACAGCCTCAAATGTTTTATGACGAGCCCCAGATCTCTCGCCCTTTCTCTCTTTTTTTTTTTTTTTTTTTTACAAAAATCAAGTAAATAGAATAAAAAATGCCCCAGAATGGCACATGCAAATAAAGGAAACAAGTTTTTTCCAAGGCACTCGCAGTTCTTACATTCATGGTAGAACTGTAACTTTGTCCAGTTTATCTTTCCGAGGCGAATAGAACCGGCAGCTACGTGCAGGGTCTGACCAGCATGACGTATTTGCTGCTATCACCTAGCAACCTTCTCTAAGTGAGGAAAGTTGTGCAAGGTGACATTTTCGTGAAGGTTAAATACATTGATGCCATTAAAGTGCTCCTATTATGCTCATTTTCAGGTTCATAATTGCATTTAGAGGTTATACCAGAATAGGTTTACATGGTTTAATAAAAAAAAAAACACCATATTTTTGTTGTACTGCACATTGCTGAAGATGAGACGTCTCACTTCTGTTCCATCTTTGTTTAGAGTCGTACATGTGCAGTACCTAGGTAAGGACTACTAGCCAGTCAGAAGCAGAGTATGAGGGCGTGTCCTGACAGTACCTAGGTAAAGACTACTAGCCAGTCAGAAGCAGAGTATGAGGGCGTGCCCTGACAGTACCTAGGTAAAGACTACTAGCCAGTCAGAAGCAGAGTATGAGGGTGTGCCCTGACAGTACCTAGGTAAAGACTACTAGCCAGTCAGAAGCAGAGTATGAGGGCGTGCCATACTAGCAGCTAGGTGAGCATTATAACGTGTGTTACAAAGTGACCACGTTGGTCTCTGAAGTAAAGGCTGGACTACAATAGAGCTGTTTGGAGCAGTTGGTGAACAGTGTTTTCTGTTGGAGATGGTAAGTCCCTTTGGGGGGGACTTTGGGCTTTTTCCACTTTGTAAACCTATAATGTGCACAAAAAAGATATATAACATGATAGAGGAAAGGGAAAAAGCCAAAAAGCATAATATGAGCACTTTAACACAAAGTTTAGGAGTGCTATACTAATGATTTTGTTTGAAGTTCCCGTGCCATGACGTTTCCAGTCTACGGTTCAGACTCAAACACACGGAGCTCTGAAGCAGACCTGTGCATCCCTTTAGTGTCCACTCTCTCTGTAAAAATAGAGATGAGCAGCGCGGCTTCAGTGGTCTGTGCAGCTTCAGGTTTATAATGGACGCGCTCAGCTGTGGTCATGCTGCGGCAAATGTGACGCGTTTGTGCTCCGTGTATTTCTGCAGTAGTTTCGGGTTTCCACCTCCGATGTAGAGCAGCGTACAGCCACTTCCCTAGCTAAACGTTGTCTCATTCAGAGACCAGAGACCCAAACGGGGCTCTGTGTCTGTCAGAAGGTCTGAGATCTACCGTATCAGCAGAGCTATCACGCAGACTATGGTGCAGGTGGATTATTTTCTGAAATATAGTGACTGTATTCTTGTAATAGCCTATTTTCTGAAAATATCACTACTCTTCCAAATCACAGAGAACACAGATATATTATGAACGTGCACAAAGTTTTGAACATGAGCCGAAATCTTACTCAAACACATCTAAAATATTACAGTACAGGTGTTTATTAATTCATTAAAATGAATTGATTTATCATTGTGGTGAATAACTGTCATATGCACATTTAAGGAGGTTACTTCCCCAACAAAAGATGCAAAAGAGGGAGGAGTAAATGATGCCTACAGGCTACATGTGTGCTGACTCAGATATAATTAGAAAAGCAGATCTACAGCAGAATAAATAGTTGAAAGCAATACAGAAAGCCTGAGAGCCTTACTGCAATATATTCCATTATGTTTTTGTTTTTTGAATCGTCCCCTATGTTTCCCTTTACATAAAGATATTTCCAGCATAAATTGATTCAGAAAAAGGTAGAAATAGGTGCATAAAAATTCACCTGAATGCAGGAAATTAAGTGTTTAATGCTCAAAATTTTGGCTCAAAAATCACATCTCAAACAAAGTTTTTAACTTTCTCCTGATGTGTCCGTCTGAAAAATGCCACTTGATGCCCCGTTTACACTTACAGTACATGGTTATATTGAAAAACTGAGACATTTCCCTTCGTTTACACGCAAACGGAGAATTCTCCTCTGAAAATGATACCTTCTAAAACCTCCGGCCAGAGTGGAGATTTTGGAAAAGTTCGTTTTCACGTTTGCATGTAAGCTGAGACAAACGGAGGTTTAGGCAGCCGAGGAAGAGAAGAAAGAGGAAGTGATTTGTTGCTGTTGTTTCGGGATTCTGATTGGCTAACGTGGGCTTGAGCTTCTCGTTACACCGCCACCTACAGGTTTGGCGTGCTCTTGACTACGTTGATGGCATATGTAGCCAAATGTTGGCGCCATCTGACTAAAATCTAAACTAAAACAGGGGCTAAAAGGAACATACACCTGCCAATCGCTGTTTTGCATTGAATTAAGTTTATTTAAATGGGTCCGGGCTAAGCCCCAAACCTCCTCAAGTCCAAGAAACACCCCTGGCCGTTGGTATGATACGGTCCCCACTTCCTGTCTCCTAAAGGGGCGTGGCCTCGTTTGAACGTGTAGTGAACGTTGCGGATGGATGAAAAGTTATATTTAAATAACTTATTAACATGTTCTTTTGCTAACGTTAGATATTTACACAGCTAAAAGACATATTAAGCATCACAGAGATTAGTTTTGTCAGGGCGTTCATGAACGTCAGCGGACGTTAGCTTCTCGGTGTAGCCAGACCTCAAACAAAGTTAATTTTCTCCTGATGTGTCCGTCTGAAAAATGCCATTTGATGCACCGTTTACACGTAAATGGTTATTTTTTACAAAAGGAGACATTTCTTTCCAAAACCTCCGGCCAGAGTGGAGATTTTAGAAAACTTTGTTTGCATGTAAACTGAGACAAACGGAGGTTTAGGCAGCCGAGAGAGAGAAAGTGATTCGTTGCTGTTGTTGCTATTGTCGGGATTCTGATTGGCTAACGTGGGCTTGAGCTTCTCGTTACACCGCCATCTACAGGTCTGGCTGTGCACAATGTTATTTTTGAAAACAGAGAGGTTGAAATGTCCGTTTATGAAAATGTAGAAACCGTAGCATTAGTGCCATAATGTTCTGGAGATATGTGGCTTGTTGAGAAATAGGTTCAATATCTACTTTGGTGACTACGGGGCAAAATAATCGCTCATAATCTGTGTTCACGTTCACTTCACCCTTTGGAATAAATACACTCAGGACCAGGCGTGGCGGAGCCCACGTGACACAGATACAGGAAACTACTCCGAGTTGGGGCGTCTCGGTTATAAACAGTCTCTGGTAATACTCAGAAATGACAGTTGACTGAAACTTAAAATCTAAGCTTAAATCAAATACTCATGTTTTCTTTGGATCTATTGAAATCCCTGTGCAACACTCAGGACTACAGTTGTCTTGTAAAAGTCACGTACCATTCAAATTAGATTGTCAAGAGCAGGCCTTCAGCGGAGCCACTTAACATAATTAGGTCAGGACTCAATCAGCGAACACTAATGTAAGACACACTTCATCACACTGAGGTGCTGAAGTGGCCCACACTTTTGTCATGACACTTTTGAACAGCTAGTGGAGTTCAGAGCACAAGTTAACCCTCTGAGGACCAAAGACGCACCGGTGAGTCCAAGTGACACTCCTACTCAAAAAGAGACATTGCAAAATTTTCATTTTAGACATTTATTTACTATTTTATTCATATATTATGCTACTTTTGTGAACCTAAGACTTTTTGTAAACTCATAGCACCAAAACAATTGAGTGTAGAGAGATTTAAAGGTGCCCTGCCATACAAAACCGTTTTTACTTGCATTTTTTAAAATCTGTTAGGTCCATATGTTTTTGTGTTATGTTGTGAATGTGAAAATGAACTGCTGCCTCCTCTGTCAGCTCTAGACACTGAACAGAAATAAGCGGAGAAATCAGACCAATCACAAAAGCTGGTCAGTCTGACATCATACTGCCTGAGCTCATTACTATTCATGAGCTCACCCAGTTGGGCTGGGTAAAGGATGCTGACAGCCAGGCTCTCATTGGCTAGCTGTTAGCCAATCAGATTCAAACTGCTTAGCTTGTTGAATATTAATGAGAACTGGCACAAATCAAGCCGAGTCTTCCTGTAGGCTTTCTATACCACGCTAGAATGGCTTGAAACAAGGTAACCAAGGCATTCTTTACACAAAAGAATGTTACAGAGTCCATGGTAGAACTTCAGACATCACCACAAAGTCATGAAATACATGTGGGAGGGCAATCTTTAAGCGAACATCAACTTTAGGGCCAAATTATCTCTTTACACATTGCTCTGGAACAAATTTGGGCGTCAAATACAGAAAGCTGTAGCCTGACAAGCCAGACCAACATCAAGAAGTTGGGTCTGGGAACTCACCATTGGCAGGGCTCAATCTGAAGGGCGGGATAAAAGGTTGTCTTTCAAATTCCCTCTGCACGCAATAGGATAGCGCTACAACCAATCAGAACAACGCTAGCTGATAGATTCAACTTTAAACTCTGAACACCTCTTTTAAGAATGACATCAGGGCCGTTTTTATTAATAAGGGAAAAACTTCCACTGATTAACCCTGACAAGGCACACCTGTGAAGGTAAAACCATTTCAGGTGACTACCTCATGAAGCTCATTGAGAGAACACCAAGGGTTTGCAGAGTTATCAAAAAAAGCAAAGGGTGGCTACTTTGAAGAATCTAAAATATAAGACATGTTTTCAGTTATTTCACACTTTTTTGTTAAGTACATAATTCCATATGTGTTCATTCATAGTTTTGATGCCTTCAGTGAGAATCTACAATGTAAATAGTCATGAAAATAAAAAGGAAACACATTGAATGAGAAGGTGTGTCCAAACTTTTAGCCTGTACTGTGTATATATATATATATATATATATATATATATATATATATATATATATATATGATATATATATATATAGATATATATATAGATATATATAGATATAGATATATATCTATGCCAAATATCTATGCCAAATAGCATAAACAGCATATATATATATATATATATATATATATATATATATATATATATATTAGTAAAAGTGCCAAACAGCAGCTACATTACCTTATTTATTTTTTTATTTATTATTATTTTATTTTTTAAGTACTTGAATTTACCTGGAATATTTTTAATTTAAGCTATTTTGTAATTAAATTAATTAATTTAAATTTATTGTATTGATTGGATGAACTATAATTTGCCTAAAGATGATTATTTTGTATTTTTGTCCGTCTGATTGAATGCTTGTGTAAAAAAATAAATCAGACGTTACGCAACAGTTACTCAGTACATGAGTAGTTTTTTTCACTAAGCACTTTTTTTACTCTTACTCAAGTAATTATTTGGATGACTACATTTTTACTTTTACCTGAGTCATATTCTGTAGTAACAGTACTTTTACTTGAGTACAATTTTTGGCTACTCTACCCACCTCTGATCATCGTTAACCACATGCTTTGCCACAATGGAAAGTTTGACAGATCGCGCAACGCTAACAACAAATGGTGCTTAGCCCAGTGGTTTTCAACCTTTTTTGAGCCACGGCACAGTTTTTACATTAAAAAAATCCCGCGGCACACCACCAACCAAAAATGACACATTGTAGCCTAATAATCAGAATCTGCATTTTTCCTTTTTTAAAATGTATCCATCGCTTTTGCAGGCTTACATCGATGATCTCGGCCCTACTGCTTACATCCTGTCACTGCGGGATGCGCGCGAAAGGTGGCAGCAGGGCTCCAGACAACTTTTTTCATTTGGAGCACAGTGGCCCCCAACTGAAAATTTTAGGAGCACAACCAAAAGGTGCCTTCCAACCTCAGCCTATCAGTCAGTCACCAGGGCACAGAAACCACTGCTGTGCCTGCTCGGCTCCGAGGAAGTGTAACGCTTTCGGCTCGCTGTTAATATCATATCACAGCAAACGCTGTCTGCTTGAAGTTATGAAAATCTGTAATCACACTTGAAACCACTTTATCGGCATTTCCGTGACTCACTGTGACTTCCACAAAACTGCAGAGGCACAGATGCGCAACAATGTAAAATTATTTGCAGAGATTCAATAAAAAAATTTGTTGGACCAATTAAGTAAAATTGGATAATTTCCCACGGCACACAGGACGATCTCTCACGGCACTGTGGTTGAAAATCACTGGCCTAGCCAAGGGTCAGTGCTGTCAATTCGATTTTCTCTCTTCCCCGTGCAACTTTTCATCCGGTGATTATACGATGGTGAATACATTTTCAACAAGAACAGAGCTGTATTTTGCAATGATTGTCACCTTCATAGAGGAGGAATAAATCAGTGAAACAGCTGCTGCAGTGGATGGAAAAGCTGCCGACTCTGGGGGAGTTCACAAGGATTGTGAACCAATGTTACAAGATGTTGTGTTCGCTCTTTTCTCCGTTACTGCAGTCTGTTTCCTTCATCTTTTTACCAAGCAGAAGAAATGAACAGAATCACGCAGCACTGCCTTCTATCTTTGTAAAAACCCACAGTGATGACTTTTGAATGAGTAAATCAATTTGTTTACATTGATTAAATAATTGCAGACACATGGATGTTAAGCTGCTGTGCAGGTGCTGCATGAACATTTCACAGAGTTCAAGACAGAGGGTGTGGAATCTCCATCAGATCTTCAGATAATGTTAATCCATAATATGATGAACCCATAACCCAAGATCCTATCATTGGTAGCCGGAGATATTCTTATAAACTAATCATCCTGGTTGCCATGACTTGTCTCGTTAATGCCACTGTAAGGTTTCATTTAGCACAGTGACAGACTGGCCATCTGGAATTTGGACAAATGCCAGAAGGGCCGCCCCCCCTATGGACCCCTATGGGCCACTACTGATTATTTGTCTTTGTTTCATTTTTATATTATTTTATGCGTGCAGCCACAAATATTCAAGATTGTACTGCGGAAAAGTGTGTGGAAAGATATACACTCGGAAAGCAGAGTTACTAATTTCCAAGCTAGGTTATTGACAAATACAGGGCCTGTGTGTTGCAAATGCCAGGGCTGTTTTTTGATCCCAGTCGGTCACTGATTTAGCAGATTTATTGTGTTGCGGAAACTTCTGTTTCTACGAGGTGATATAAGAGTTTTTTTCCTACAGTATTGTGATGGAAAAATGGCGGGGAAAATGTAAAGTTCTGGGCCACAAAAGAAATGCAGTCAAACAAAGAAGGAGGCACTTAAAGAGTAATGGGACATACCTACAGTTCAAAGGCCAAACAAAAGACGACATGCTTCTTCATCACCATGAACGTACACTGTAGTTTATTTTGACCCAATCCCCCACACACCTAGTCTGGCTCCGCCCCCCTACGTACTTCCGCTCAATTTTAATTTCCCTTCAGTACTCAGTCTGGGTTTGCGGTATATTCTTGGGTTTTCTACAAGGTTTTGTACAAATGACATGGACCAGAGTCGGGTAGAACCAGGCCAGTGTACCAGAGTCTGGTAGGTCCATGCTAGTGTACCAGAGTCTGGCAGGACCAGGCTAATGTATCAGAGTCTGGTAGGACCAGGCTAATGGACCAGAGTCTGGTAGGACCAGGCTAATGTATCAGAGTCTGGTAGGACCAGGCTAGTGGACCAGAGTCTAGTAGGACCAGGCTAGTGTACCAGAGTCTGGTAGGACCAGGCTAGTGTACCAGAGTCTGGTAGGACCAGGCTAATGTATCAGAGTCTGGTAGGACCAGGCTAATGTACCAGAGTCTGGTAGGACCAGGCTAGTGTACCAGAGTCTGGTAGGACCAGGCTAATGTACCAGAGTCTGGTAGGACCAGGCTAGTGTACCAGAGTCTGGTAGGACCAGGCTAATGGACCAGAGTCTGGTAGGACCAGGCTAGTGTACCAGAGTCTGATAGGACCAGGCTAATGGACCAGAGTCTGGTAGGACCAGGCTTATGGACCAGAGTCTGGTAGGACCAGGCTAATGGACCAGATTTGGTAGGTCCAGGCTACCACACACCGTCCTGCTGACACAAATACTCACTGAAAACGCACCAAATGTGGATGAATCCTCTGCTGAAAATAGTCCCCAACAAATGCACTATTTCCTCCTGTCGTGTTTTTTATTTTCATGAAAACTTGTACAATGTCCTTTTAGAAAAGGGAAAAGGCTTCATTAGTGTTTTTCTTGAGAGAGTAACGTAGAACCAGTTCAAACCTTAGAGCTGTAGAAAGCAGTAGAAATATCTCAGGGGTATTTCATTTTGGCTGTAATGCAGGGGCCAGTTTTCCGTCAGACGTGCAGACATCTGCTCCACTCAGCCTGGCTGTGCCTGCTGCAGATGGTTTTGACTTGCACTGAGTGTTACCTCTAGCTGAACTCTGGCTCAGCTCCTGCAGAGCAACAGATGGGGATGAAGAACATGGAAACATATCCAACGAAGCGCTGACAGTTTGGCCTTAACCTTCAGACACAAAAACCTCACTTTAACTTTATCAAGAGGAAATCATATCACGAACTATAGCTCACTGACCTTGCACATAAGGTCAGAGGCTCAGTTAATGTGGGCAGCGTTTCAGAACATTTTAATTGTTGACTACATCATGTTTTGGAAGCTTGTCACTGTGGGTAAGCAGCCTAATTGACTTCCTGATCTTCTGAATCCCCAAACTGGCTAGGAAAAGTAACTCTCCAAAGACCCTCTATACTACAGATAGCGCATTTTAACGGTATAAACCGGTACCAACAGGTTCTCACTCCCAATCTCGTAAAATACGGACGCTTGTCCATGCCTTTTGTCGTTGTTATTGACGTTAAAAGTCTCCTTTAGCGTAGGGTGACCAGATGAGAATGGGTAAAATTCGGATTGGAATTATTCATTATTTTTATTCAGGAAACTGACTGTCATGATCTGCTCTTTAACATCAGCAACATCCAATCCAGTCACTCCTTCTCGTGGCTGCCTGCACTTAACATGAATTTCAAAACTCTGCACCAAAATTATTTATTATTTTTATTCAGAAACTCAACCGTCTTATCTTGTAAACCCGAAAATACAAATAAAAAAAAAAATCATTTAAATCATGAACTCAGGTGATGACAGGGAGCTGCATGCTGCAGGACGACTCAATTAAAAACCACCATGAACAGTTTCTAATGTCCAATCAGACTATAGCTACTCAAGAGTCTGCTCTTGAGACTTTGCTCTAATTTTCGGGACAGTTAGGCCAGGATTCGGGATTCGGGACGCTGAATACCCTACTTTAGCGTCATGTAACGCGCTTTAACTAAACACACTTGGTCGGGACTATTGGCGTCCCTTTTGACGCACGCAGTTATGTTAAGGAAAAGGTCGTGGGTGGGCTTGCGGGAATAACGGGATGGTTAAAGAAGAAAGTGACCTCCATACGTGGAATTTCGGCCTTCCATACTACTCGCTAAACCCCGTATAGCTGCCTGCTCGGTACGTTATACAAACACGCCGAAGGATGCCTTTTTTTGTCGCTTCAGACGCTGACAGCCACTGTCCGAACGTCCATATTTTGCGAGTTTGGAGTGAGAACCATAGACAGTATATATTGGACCAGTAGACCCCGTTGCTCTGGACGGAGACCAGTGAAGGCACTTTTCCGGTGATCACTAGCTTTACTGAGCAGCCTCCAACTGAGAGAGACAACGTAAATGTGACGTGAGCAACGTGTCTGAAAGTTCGAAGTCTTCTGGTAGCTGTGGCGAGAGAAATCTCAATCATTCCCAATCTTACAGAGACGGAGAGCGTAGGTATATGTAAGGAGATAACATAGACACAGGCTAATTATTGCTAACTAACATGCTAGTTAACATTAGTAATTAAATCTAAACAGCTCATGTAAGTCGAAAACTGCCTGCTTCTCCTGTACTATACGGTAATTCCTCTACTATGCGACAGTAAGTCACTTGGTTATGACACAATCGTTAGCTTATTTTTACAAAGGCGTCTGCTACGGAGCCATAACGTGAGGTACAAGGTAATGGAGCCTTTTATACATTGTCCTGTTTCTTTGGAACTAAACAACGGACAAAGAGAGTCTTCAAACATTTCTGATGTAAAGTTATTCGCAGTCAAGTGACGTAAAAAAAAAAAATTGGCGGTCAGCGGAATGCTAACAGGAGGTGATGGCCAGTTAGCAACAAAATGGCGCCATAGATGGCTCGAGTTCTGAAGCGAGCTTTACCCCCCTTGGTGAGAACGGGTCGACCGGTCCACACTTCCTGTCTCCTAAAGGGGCGTGGCCTCGTTTGAACGTGTGGTGAATGTCGTGTGGATGGATGAAAAGTTATATTTAAATAACTTATTAATATGTTCTTTTGCTAACGCTAGATATTTACACAGCTAAGACATATTTAGCATTACGGAGATTAGTTTTGTCAGGGCGTTCACCAACGCTAACTGAGGTTAGCTTGTCTGTGTTGCCAGATCTCGCGAGAGTTTGGTCCTGAGACAGAAACACGTCTAATACAAAGTTAATTTTCTCCTGATGCGCCCGTCTGAAAAATGCCATTTTAGTGTCAGAATGTTCCGGAGATACGTGGCTGTTGAAGAATAGAATAGAAATAGAAACAATATATGTTTTGGGGACTACAGGGTGAGAGAATCGCTCATAATCTGTGTTCACGTTCACTTCTCCCGTTGGAATCAACACACTCCGGACCGAATCTTCAACAAAGCATAATATTTTTTATAAAAATCATAAAATCTTGATCTGCATTCAACAGTTTACTTGAGTAAAAGTACAAAAGTATTATCAGATAAATGTGTTTAAAATAAAAGTAGTTGGCCCCTGTGACTGACATGCTATATTATTATGCTTACCTGGTACAGTATTTGAGGAAATGTTCTTCCACCGCTGCATATTTTTATTTATTTTCCCCAAATATTGGGACAGCCTCCTTTGAAAGTATCTGTATTACTTTGTAGAATACCAACAGAAACTTGGTGTAAATACTTACTTAAAGTTTAAAGGATCTCTGCTTTCAAACTATAATGCACGTCCATGCATCCACATCTGAAAATAAATGGAGAAGATTCAAACCATGGAGCAAATTACATTTAAGTTATTTAAACGTACAATATTTGTCGATCAAATGTTAACGGCAACCTTACCTTGATTAAAATAATCGATTTCTTTGGGTTTTTAACATTGTTGGAAACAAAATATATAACGTATGGTAGTACTTTTTAGACCTTTTAATGAGGAAATGTTACATATCATACCTTTAAGTTGCATATGAAGTGAGATAAATGTCAAATATGAGAAATAAACGGAATAAATTCACAATTCAAGCGAAAGGTTAATTTAATTTTTTTTTTATTCATATACAAACAGTGCTTATCTGAAAATACAGTTGATTGAGGGCAAATGTATTTTTCAGGTTTGTGAAGTGTTTTCGTTCAGCCTTGACTGCAGTCTCCAGTCTGTCTAGCTGTGGACACACAAAGAGTCTGATGGAAGAGAAAAGACAAAGACAAGGTGGTCAGAGCAGAGAGGATGCTGTGCATGTGCAGCCATGAATACTGTGTGCAGGTCTGGGCGTGTATTCATCAAACACCTCAGGCTATCTTCACACCAGAGCGCTTTTTTTTAATGCCAACGCCAGCATCTTTCTCTGTAGCTCAGGGCGAAAAAAGTTCAATTTTTCTAAAAAAAAAAAAAAATGCCCCACGTTAAGCATCATTATATGATATGACCGGGTGCTCTCTGTACAGGGAACTGGCACGTTAGTAGCAACTCTCTCTCTCTGTTCTTTCTCTAGCTCGCTCCACCACTTTGTTTTATCTAACGTTAGCACCTCTCTCTCTGTTCTTTCTCGAGCTCGCTCCACCACTTCGTTGTATCTAACGTTAGCAACTCTCTCTCTCTCTCTCTCTGTTCATTCTCTAGCTCGCTCCACCACTTTGTTGTATCTAACGTTAGGACCTCTCTCTCTCTGTTCTTTCTGTAGCACACTCCACCACTTTGTTTTATCTAACGTTAGCACCTCTCTCTCTCTCTCTCTGTTCATTCTCTAGCTTGCTCCACCACTTTGTTTTATCTAACCTTAGCACCGCTCCACATAGCGCTCTAGCTGGGATACTGTAGCAGTAGCTGTTGTTATACCAACAAAAGACGCTCTCGGCTGTACAAAGAGTACAACAAAAATATGGTGTTTTTTGAAAATTAAACCATGTAAACCTATTCTGGTGAACCTGAAAATGAGCATAATATGAGCACTTTAAGTTTTGTAAGATAGATGCTTTTGGGAAATGGGGCCCCTTGATTGAAAACACAATCTGATGCAAGAAAATCTAAATTAAAGAGTGTGGAGAAAATCCCCTCCGTGATTTTAAAGCACCCATATTATGCTCAACCAGGTTCATAATTGTATTTTAAGGTTGTACCAGAATAGGTTTACATGGTTTAATTTTCAAAAAACACCATATTTTTGTTGTACTGCACAGCTCTCTCTCACTGCTGCAGATCCTCTTTTCACCCTGTCTCTGTTTTAGCTACAGAGTGAGACCTCTTTTCTTCTTCTTCTGTACTATCTTTGATTGCACTCGCACATGCTCAGTAGCTCAGATGTAGATCATGTCAGCTAGCTCCATTGACAGTAAAAGAAAGGCTGTTTCTCCAACTTCAGTCAGGATTAGCTGGGAGACTTCTTCTAAACCAGGGAGCACATGGAAGTAGTTCTTTTGGAGATTATGGTGAACTAGTGTGTGTTGTAGCAGTGCTTTGCTATTGAGAACGAGGTAGCATGCTATCGTTAGCGTTGAGCTGTTCAAAATCAGCACAGCTTGTGCAGATTTTGACCAGCTCACCAGGAAACTGAAAGCAGGACACATTCAGAAACCGTATCTCACTCAGAACACCATGGATGGATTTTATTCAAAGTTTATATCACCAGAAAAAGTGATTTCTTCATAATATGGGCACTTTAAATAAAGACCCTGAGAGCTCACCTCATCTGCTTTAGTCAACCTCCTTTTTAAGGTATCTCTTCATGACCGAAGCCACGTCTCCGCCCTCGCTGCCCTCCGCTTCCAGTCTCTCTCCCTGTGGCCTCTCAAACCTGCGCCTGGGCCCCCCCACTGAGCCCTGGGAACTGCCCCCCGACCCCCCTGAGCTGGAGGACTCGGTGTCGGAGCCTTTCCTGCTGCGGGTGGAAGGCGGCAGCTCTCCAAAGTGGACGCTCAGCGCCCTCCTGCCTCCTCTGACCGAGCCGGCCAGGCTGCTGGCGGACTGCGCTCTCCGTATGGCGGGCAGGATGTTGGATGCCGCGTCGTTGTCGGCGCGCCCACTATCCTCAATCAGCCGGCGGTTCTGGAACACCATGGGCTCTGACCCCAGAGAGGCTTCGCCCGCGTCCTCCGAAGCGAGACTCCCCAGCATGCATCGCCTCGGCGGCTGAGGGGAGCGCTGCGTGGCGGCATGCGTCACCGATCGGCGAGGTTGAACCGAGTCCTCCTCGGGGATGGCCAGGGACGGGGGCTGGTGGCGAGCGGCGAGGGAGGACGCCAAGGAGGAGAGGCGCGGCAGCGAGGGAAGAGAAGACAGAGAATCGCTCGAGTTGAAGCGAGAGACTTTGGCTCCGGCCGTGGAGGAGGAGGAGGAGTCGCAGACGGAGCGAGCGCTGGCGGCACGAGGCAGCAGCGGGGAAGGCGGTTTGAGGATGCCGGGGCCGGGCCGGGGCTCGGGCGGGTCGTCTGGGCCGCCGAGAGAGAGGGCCGAGGCTCGCCGTCTGAGAGTTGAGGCAGCGGTCGTTTGATACACCGGCAGGGAGACCGCGCTGCCGGCTCCGTCGCCGGTGTCGCCGCCAGCGCGGCGTTTGCGGAGTCCGTCCAGCAGCTCGGAGAGGGCGGAGGAGGACGGGGCGCGCCCGGGACCTCTGGTTCCCCCAGCGCCAGCCTCAGAGCGCTCGTCATCAGGGTCCACACAAGAACTTTGGAGGTAGAAAAGAGACATAAAAAGCCTGTTATCGGGTGATGATGCAGAAATGATGTTCCGTCCGATGAATTCAAATCAAATGCAGCTTTATTTAAAGGAACACGCCGACTTAATGGGACTTTAGCTTATTCACCGTAACCCCCAGAGTTAGACAAGTCGATACATACCCTTCTCATCTCCGTGCGTGCTGTAATGCTGTCTGACGGCTCCAGCGGCATCAGGCCAGCACAGAACATGCAGGTGAATGGTTCCAGTAATCCTACTGCTCCCAATAAGTGACAAAATAACGCCAATATGTTCCTATTTACATACTATATGACTATACAAATCACAACATGTAAATAGGAACATGTTGGCGTTATTTTGTCACTTTTGTCACAATTTGGAGCAGTAGGCTAGTTGGAACCAGTTACCTGCAGGATCTGTGCTGGGCTAAGCTAATGCTGGAACCGTCAGACAGCGTTACAGCACGCACAGAGATGAGAAGGGTATGTGTCGACTTGTCTTACTCTGGGGGTTACGGTGAATAAGCTAAATTCCCAATAAGTCGGCATGTTCCTTTAAACCAGTGGGTGACCAACCTTTTCTAAACTGAGAGCTACTTCATGGGTATTGAGTCATACGAAGGGCTACCAGTTTGATACACTCTTCTGAAATAACAAATAAGCTCAGTTTGCCTGAAAATTGACAGCTTGTAAACGTAGTCACTGCTGTTGCATTGTTACATGTGCGATTTCTGTCTGATGTAGCAGGCTGTTCTATGTCCTGCAGTATGTAAACGTCTTCTCTGCTGCGTGGGTTCATGTTTAGTTGCCACTTTGTTCAATAAAATGGTTCATTTTATAACCGTGATGTGCAGATAATATCAATATTAAATTTTCATTTTTAGAACTTTTTTACTCAGGTGGTCCTTGGGGGCTACCTGGTGCCCGCGGACACCGTGTTGGTGACCCCTGGTTTAAACCGTGAACAAACTCTAACGACAATGAGACAACCGTGAGCATACAGACATGTCTGCCCACGGGTGACCAACATGTACATCAAAATGGATCCCTTTTTTTAGTTACTAGAGCGACCAGCGTAGCGCGAGCGTAGGGTTTGGATCGGTGGGAAAAAATTTTAAGGTTCGGCAGAAACCGAACCCCAGTCAAAAAGCCCAATATTCGGGCGAATCCAAAGCCGAAACCTGGATTCGGTGCATCCCTAATTTTGACACTATATATAAAATAAAACAGAATGATGGTGCTTACCGGAAGCTGTAGGTGCTCATGGTGTCAGCGACAGACTGGCGCCCTCCTTGGCTGCTGATGGTACTGCTGCCGTAGGGAGAGCCACTACCGCGGGACGCTCCTCTGGGCACGCCTAGCCAATGACGGATGCCCTCTCCTACGTCCTCTGTCCCGACACTGGACACCGAGTCACTGCACGTCAAAAATCACACTTCAAATCACAGCTCCCCTTCCTTTGCTTTAGCTGGTAAAACATGCACACGTGTTACAGTAAGCATGCACGCACGTTACAGGCTGCAGCTCAACAAACTGCTGATGATTCCACTGCGAGTCAGAGAGGGGGGATTACAAGTTCAAGCTGAATCCTCATTTGAGAGATTCTGATCATCTGTCAGAGGCCAGAGTTTGACTCGCAGTCGAGGCATCAAGTTTGTCTTTCTTTGCATCTGCTTGCATCATCTGTTCAACCAAAGCAATGCAGGTAAAAAGCTTCAAAAAGGTTTGACACATCAAGATCTGTCCCGAAATATGCTGAATATGTGGAAGGAGCTTTGGATTCACATCTTAAAGCCACTCTGAACAAGATATCACCTCAGTGGTACAATTAAAAATTAAAAAGACACTGATTGCGTCCGAAATTCCACACTAACGTGCTATTTAGAAGCTAAAACAGTGTGACATTTTTTAGTATGTCCGAAACCTTAGTGTGACACCAATGGTACGTGAATCGCATACTATTTTCGGTGAAATGTTTCAGAGTGCAAAACACTGGACACTACACCGGCATAAATATCCCATAATGCAATGCGCATAGTAACCATACCTGCAAACACAGAAGGGCTGAAAAAGGTGACACATTTTATACACGGATCAGAGAGAAGCGCAGGCATTTCAATGGCACCGAAATCCGCGTTGCAGTTCGGTCTGGTAGATAGCGGTCGTTAAGGCACCGGTGCCGTATTAGGACCGCCCCCCCCCCCAAATAAAAACTCTTTGGATCTACACGATTCACGTGGATGACATTTTCCCATTCTAAACGCAGATTTTCGACGAAAAGCAACTAGTTTGCGGGTATGAGTAACGACAACGTTCGAAACAGACAAACGGACAGCAACCAAGGCAGCGCTGTGACATCAAAAACATTAATTTAAATTTCCACGTGTAAAAATCTGTGATTTTTTCACCTGCAGTTGTCACCTGTTGGTCTAGTTGCTTTCCTTTTTTAGTAATTGAAGCATTATCTGGCGATGCTTCTAGAGCGGATGTCAGTATGGGTTAGCATGGTTACGTGTCTCCATCGGCAGGGAGGGTAACCCTAACCCCCTAACCCTAATTATTACAGCTCAGTGCGTCCAAAAAAAGGTACATACTAGTGTTTATTTACACAAAAGTATGTGGAACGATAGTATGCATGTTGAGTATGTAGTGCACGGTATGCGTTTTCGGACACAACCGCTGCCTTCAACAGCCAAAACTAGTTGTAGAGAGATGTAGATGCAATGTTTCATGATGTTTCAAGGCCTGATGCAATGTTCAGCTCACACACACACACACACACACACACACACACACACACACACACACACACACACACACACACACACACACACACACACACACACACACACACACACACACACACACACACACACACACACACACACACACACACACACACACACACACACACACACACACACACACACACACACAATCCTGAGGTTCTTACAGGTCTTTCTTTCGAGTCAACGACTCCACAGCAGTTTGAACGCTGGAGTGAAGGGCAGAGTGGTGAAAAGGTTGAGTTTACACAAACAGATGTGACTGTTTAGGCAGAGGAGATGATCCCTCAGTTAGGGCTGGGTACCAAAACTCAATGCTTTTTAGGCACCTGACCGAATTGCCTCTAAAATATTGAGTATTATACAACACGGAGATCCGACCAGGCAATCTCATTGGTCAAATAGACATTTAGAACGTGCTCAAATCAGCATGACAGCTCGCCCAGAGCCATTTGAGCACACCTGGCACATCAGTTAAAAATATCACTGCGCCATTTCTGGGTCAACATTACGGAGTTGAACAAAAAAACGGTTTCAAGTAAGCAAGTAATTCAGGAACCACAGTGGAACACACAAAAGTAGTATAGTAGTATATAGAGCAATTCATCGGATTAAACAACTTATTTGTTACAACGCTCTGATGTTAACTTTCACTGGAAATGTTTTGGGTCAGCTGTGCCGGTGACTCGGCGGAGTCTCGAAAATAGCAGCTAAATAGGATTTTCGCAGACGTACATTTCGGTCGATAGAAACGTTATTTTTTTCAACAGATATCTTAGTTACAACAAGATAGAGTTAGCAAAGCAGTTTGGTGTTTATATGTTTGCTAGATATTCAGTTTGGAAAGTCCCACGATCTCTGCAAAGCTAACATTAGCTTAAGTTAGCTGCTGACTCACGTTATACAGGGACAGGAAATCGTCTCTGTTGTTTGAAGTTTGCGGATGTTTAGTATCTAAATATATCCATGGAAAAACATTTTTTTTCAGCACATATCTTAGTTAGGACAGGATAGAGACAGCAAAGCAGTTTGGTGTTCATATTTCTGGTAATTATTCAGTTTGGGAAATCCCACGATCTTTGCAAAGCTAACGTTAGCTTAAGATGACTAGCTGACTAAACAGGGAGCGACTAGAAATCCTCTCTGTTGCTTTTTTATTTTATTTTTTTAGAGTGAATTGCCCCACAATATGAATACAATTTGATTATAACTTATATTTTGTTGGTAACCGTTGAATTATTGGATATACTGTTGTATAATTGCAATATTACACTCGGTCCTAGCCGCATCACTGTCGTGCCAATAATGACATTAAATCAAGGTGTAATAGTGCTTAATTGTAAAAAATGCCTTAGCATTCAATACCCAATTTCATTACCTAAGGAGTAAATCTCATCAGTGTCAGTGAGCCAATCAGCACGCAGCTTGCTTCTACCAAAGATCTAATAATGTTTGCAATTGGCTGTCTAACGTACAACTCAACGTTACACAGAGACGAGGCTCACGCAGTAGGAGCTGAAACATAAATCAAAGGATTTGTGCCATAATGTGTAATATTGTAACTTCTTTTTGTTTAGTAAAATTTGTATCGAAAAAAAGTACCGTTTAGGAACCGGTATCAAAGTCACGGTATTGGTATTAGCATTGAAAAGTCTTGAACGATACCCAGCCCTAGCCTCAGCGAAGCCGCTTACCTTTCACAGTCGCTCTCGTCGCTGGACTCCACTTCCTCCAGCGCGGCCTGCAGGTCCACGATGCGGCGAATGGACGTTTCCAGGTCGGCCTGCAGCGTCTGTCTGACGGCGCTGAGCTCCTCCACCTGCATCTCCTGCACAAACAAACACCTGATTAACATCACGGGTGGCCAACCAGTTCCGCATAAAGAGCCACAAAAGAAACGCACCATTAGCCTGGTTGACCCTTCTCAGTTGTAACTGACACCCTGTTTACACGTACATGGTTATTTTTACAAACGGAGACATTTCCCTTTGTTTACACGCAAACAGAGAATTCTCCTTAGAAACCGAGTCTTTCTAAAAACTCAGGCCAGAGTGGAGATAACTCTGCAAACCCTTGGTGTTCTCTCAATGAGCTTCATGAGGTAGTCACCTGAAATGGTTTTACCTTCACAGGTGTGCTTTGTCAGGGTTAATTAGTGGAATTTGTTCCCTTATTAATAAAAAAGCAAAGGGTGACTACTTTGAAGAATCTAAAATATAAGACATGTTTTCAGTTATTTCACACTTTTTTGTTAAGTACATAATTCCATATGTGTTCATTCATAGTTTTGATGCCTTCAGTGAGAATCTACAATGTAAATAGTCGTGAAAATAAAAAGGAAACGCATTGAAATGAGAAAGGTGTGTCCAAACTTTTGGCCTGTACTGTAAATGCAGATATATAAATGTAATAAAAAAAATAAAAAAAATATTGCACCTGTCAATACAGAACCAAATATGCTGGAGCCTATTTTGCCGTCAATACTGCCGACTTTGTCTTTGCTGTAATCGGATCAGTATATATTTATGTTGAACATGGTATTTAATTTTATCAATGGGAAACATCCATGTGCACAGACAAGGCTAGCAGCAGCAGCAGTAGCAGTAGCAGCAGCAGCGCCAGTCAGACATGTTTCTGGTGTGTAAAGACGTAGAAAAATCCCAACCCGGTCTCACGGCAGTTTGTGTAAATGTCCACGTTATTCTTGATCTATTGATACGTGTTCACAGAGACGTTTTTCTCGTTTTTTACGTGTAAATGTCACGTTATTTTCGCGGATCGTTTTTTTATATTGCTCCCTACCATTTTCGTGCTGTGGCCACAAAATATGCTTCCCATTGAAATACATTACTTCACATTTTCGTGTTGTCTGCCACGTAAAAACCGACAAAAAACGTCTCCGTGAACACGTATCAATAGAGTCCAATAACGTCACATTTACACGAAACTGCCGTGAGACCGGGCTGAAAATCCACGCAGCTGACTCGCAAACAGAAACGCCACGCTCGCGCCCTGCAGGCAGCGTGTAACCGGCCTAAACGTAGCGAAAGATATTCGTCTTTAAACCAAAACGTAGATGGCGGCTAAAGTTAGTTTGTTAACAGGGAGGCGCTCACCTTCATCGGGGCCAGCCGTGTGATAACCTGTAAAGGCCCCCGAGGCCCAATCCGCCACAGCAATTACCTCCATTCTAGCCTATATTACCTCATCAGTCATCAACACCGAATGTCCAATGACACAATGACCTCTGCAGCCTCCGGTGCTGATGTTTGGACCAGGTCGGACCGGCTTATTTAGGAAGGAAATGGTTACATAGGCACGCTGACATCGGGAGAATCGAGTGATTTATTAATTCATCTCGTCGGTTTTTCCTGTTCTGTCTCTCTGGCATGTTGTCTAACACACACACACACACACACACACACACACACACACACACACACACACACACACACACACACACACACACACTCTTGAACACACACACACACACACACACACACACACACACACACACACACACACACACACACTCTCTCTAACACACGAACACACACACACGCTTCAAGGCTTTCAAAGTTATTGGCTTTGAGGAGATGGGGTGGGTGCACCGGTTGTCATAGAGACACATAACCATGTATGAACGCGTGTGCGTGTGTGTGTGTGCGTGTGTGTCATAACCTTGAAGAGACAATGAGGATTAATCACAGTCAGAGAGAGAAAACAGGATGAGGGAGAGATGACGTTAAGAACGGTAGAAGAGGAGGAGGAGTGTGTGAGCATGTGTGTGTGTGTGTGTGTATGAATATGTCTATTCATGCGGGATCTGTGTGTGCGTGCGTGTATGTGGTAGGTTGTTAAAGGGCATCCTTGTGTGTGCGTGTGTGTGTGTATGAATATGTCTATTCATGCGGGCTGTGTGTGTACTGTATGTGGTAGGTTGATAAAGAGCATCCTTTTGTGTGTGTGTTTGTTTGTGTGCCTGTGTGTTGCTGTCTTTGTGCTAATAAGTGAATAATAATTGAAGCTCCTTCTCTTTTGCTCAGAGGTCAGGAAGAAATCTGTTGAGAGCGAGAACAAGAACACGCTGGAGTCTGAAAACTCGCAATATAACTGGAAATAATGTTTCATATCTGTCTGAATTTATTATGTCTTTATTGGACCATAAAACCTGCCAGGCTCTCTCCAGTTCAGACATTTGTTTAAGAGGTTCAACTTAACCTTTTCTTTTTGGAGTTAACAAAATCCACTTCATTACATGCTCACTCGATAGATAAAGGTTGGCATCTACCAAATCAGACAGGACCCCAGGTGCAGGCTGGGTAAAGACGCCCCTGAGACAGTCCAGCGCATAACAGCGGGGTGTAAAATGCAGGCAGGTACATACAGTACAGGCCAAAAGTTTGGACACACCTTCTCATTCAATGTGTTTCCTTTTTATTTTCATGACTATTTACATTGTAGATTCTCACTGAAGGCATCAAAACTATGAATGAACACATATGGAATTATGTACTTAACAAAAAAGTGTGAAATAACTGAAAACATGTCTTATATTTTAGATTCTTCAAAGTAGCCACCTTTTGCTTTTTTATTAATAAGGGAAAAGTTCCACTAATGAACCCTGACAAAGCACACCTGTGAAGGTAAAACCATTTCAGGTGACTACCTCATGAAGCTCATTGAGAGAACACCAAGGGTTTGCAGAGTTATCAAAAAAAGCAAAGGGTGGCTACTTTGAAGAATCTAAAATATAAGACATGTTTTCAGTTATTTCACACTTTTTTGTTAAGTACATAATTCCATATGTGTTCATTCATAGTTTTGATGCCTTCAGTGAGAATCTACAATGTAAATAGTCATGAAAATAAAAAGGAAACACATTGAATGAGAAGGTGTGTCCAAACTTTTGGCCTGTACTGTACATGGAACACCATAACCAAGTGGGTTAGGGTTATCTGGTTTCTGAATGTGTCCTGTCTTCAGTCTCCTGGTGAGCTGGTCAACATCTGCACGGCTTTCTACGTCAATAGCCGAAACGAGCTGGCTAACCGCAACCATTAGCATGCTAACGCTAGCATGCTACCTCGTTCTCAGTAGCAAAGCACTGCTACAACACATACTAGTTCACCATAATCTCCAAAAGAACTACTTCCATGTGCTCCCTGGTTTAGAAGAAGTCTCCCAGCTAATCCTGAAGGTGGAGAAACAGCCTTTCTTTTACTGTCTATGGAGCTAGCTGACATGATCTACATCTGAGCTACTGAGCATGTGCGAGTGCAATCAAAAGATAGTACAGAAGAAGAAGAAAAGAGGTCTCACTCTGTAGCTAAAACAGAGACCTGAACACAGGGTGAAAAGAGGAGCTGCAGCAATGTGCAGTACAACAAAAATATGGTGTCTTTTGAAAATTAAACCATGTAAACCTATTCTGGTACAACCTTAAAATACAATTATGAACCTGAAAATGAACATAATATGGGCACTTTAACAAATATTGCGCTCCCCTGAGATTTGGATATTGCACTAGTCCATGTTGCAATTTAGATAAAATTGCGATTAATTGTGCAGCCCTAATGGGAAAACTGACAGTCTTTGTTATCCACAATCCTTTTCATGTCTGGCTTGTATTCGGTTTTGGCTGCTCGAGATTTTGGATATTCTGTCCAATAAACAAGCAACCTTCTCGACACTATGGGTATGAAAGCGCCCTTAAAGCTATAACACAGATTCCACAGGGCCCTACATTAAGTCAGTGCTAATATCTAACTATCTAATGACTTTGTACGTCTACAATTCCAACTGTAGTTTAAAAAGGGTCTTAAAAATACCGTACAAAATAATTCCCAGTGGCTTGCAATACACTGGCGGAAGCCCTGCACCTTTTGCATTGATTTATGGAAAAACAAGATAAAATATGGAGATAGAGGTCTAGGAATTGACTTTTATTCTTCCCATCAGACGAATAAAGAGTGTTTATGCAGAGAGCCTCCGTCCTGCTGTCAGTGCTGCGACGATCAAAGTTTTGCAGTTATGAAAGTGATGTTTTGTAATGTTCCAGATAATGCGCCAGCTGTTGTTTTGAGAACAGCAGCGGAGATGTTTCTGGAAGTGGGGAGTACTTCAATCATAGCCCGGAGAAAGTGTTTACTGCCAAGAAGGTAGCAGCCTGGCTTTAAAGAAACGTTGTCTTCGCAGCCTGGATGTTAAGTAACGTCTGTTGGGGTTTATATTTAGCAGCCTCAGTGGTGCCCAGGTAGCGGCGGTGATCTGTCTGCAGGTGGCAGGAACGCCAACGAAAAGTCTCCCAGCAATTATCTCCAGTTCCCGTGATGAAGCACAGAGGTCTGCATCGGCAGTGGTTCTTAATCCCTTATATTTAAAAGGACAAATCCGGCGCAAAATGAACCTAGGGGCAGAGGCGCGGGAAGTCATTTCCAGCAGGGGGGTGCGGGGTGCTGGCGGGGGGGGGGGGGGGGGGGCGCAGAACAACTCTACCTCTGCCTCCCCACCCCCCCCCCACCCCCCCTCCATGAAGTAGGCTACATACTGCTATGTACTGCACAGCGAACTATATAGGCACTAAATCACATGCCAATCACTACTGGTCAACAGATTCCTTTGCAGCGGCCCGGGTTTAAATCCGACCTGCGGCCCGTTGCTGCGTGTCATTCCCTCTCTCTCTCCCCCGTTCCTGTCTATCCACTGTCGCTATCGAATAAAAAATAATAAAAAGATGAATGACTAGTCCAGCTGAGCAGGCATCAAGTATGCCTTTCCAGTTCAATAAACCAAGTACTGCCATCTGACTCACACATCACAAGACAGTGTTACAATTAATTAAATCATACCAAAGCGTTGTATGGCTCAAGACTATGGCGATATTATTCACTAAAAAGCACCCAAGCAGAAAGCACAATAGTAATTCTGAAACGTGATTGACTGAAGATACAACAATGCCATCACACAACACAGCTGAGCGCAGGTTGCAAAATAACACTAGTCACTTAGTCAGCTGCTACTTCACAAACTGCAAAAGCCAACATATAGGCTACTGCACTTGACCACTAAGTCTCACACAGGCCTACAGCATCACAAAATTATGATGCAATACGTCTGATATGCATGGCTTTTCAATAAACTAAACAAAATATGTACATTATCTGGTCACACGGTCACAACAGATTATAATAACCTACTCAATTTACAGATAGCACAATAGCTCTTACCTTTAGAAGTTCTAATTTCTTGTCTTTTTCTTTGCAAAGTCGCAGATCAAATCCTCAAAGTCCAGCTCCCTCAGCAGCTCGCTAAACCTACTACACATGCGCTGCTGTGTGTTGGTAGCACTTCACAGGCAACGCAACAAATGTCTCCGGTGGACAGTGAATATAGAATCCACTCCCGTGGTACCGTTTCACCGTTGTGAAGGTGTCGGGTCAGTGCCTCGTTAGTGAGAGAGCGGGTCTTTCTGCCGCCAGCCTCGTCCCCCCTCCGAGATGCTGGACATTTAGCCGCCCGATACTGAAAGGCTAATATCCCTCTGGGTATAACTTCCTCCCGGACGGTCTCTGTAATCGGTCCCCGTAGTGCAGGGTCTTCAGAGATGATGGTACCTGAGTTGCTATTACCTTGTTCTGTAATGCTGATGACCGGCCTCATCTCTGTCTTTTTCCACAACAACTTCGCTAAAGTGAACGTTAGCCACCGTTAGCTGTGGCTGAGTGTAGCTGGTAGAAGACAGCGATTCTTCCAAGCTAACGTTGGCTAGCTCCTCGACATGACGACATCCTCCTCTTCGTCATTCCCAGCTCTTTTTAAAAAGCTATTTATTCGCGGGACATTTTTATAGCAGCCGCTTCTTTCTCTTCCTTTTCCACACTTTCACTCGCTGATACAACCCAATCTGACCGGCGATCAGTTACTAGCTAATTAATTCCACTCTTTCAATCTCAACTCGTTCTTAGAAAACTGATCTTGGATCAGTGCGATGTAAACAACCTGCTCTATGCCCACCCACCTTTATCTTTAGCCAATCTACACAGTGCATGCGGCCTTCTTCCAATCATTACATTAAACAACTTTTATTTTATTCTGATTGGATAATTATAACCATAATGATTAATGCCCATTGGGTAATACGGGCTTGATCGCAGTTTGCCAACAAGGGGTGCTGCCGCCAACAGGGGGTGCTGCCGCACCCCCAGCACCCCTACTTCCCGCGCCTATGCCTAGGGGTTAATAACACGTGTACCGAGTCGACTGTTCTCTGGGATATGTTTTCATGCTAATCGAATGTGACCAGTTTTTAGCAAACCGCTAATTAGCTTATAACGCTAGTCGTCGGGGGCACGGGTAAAGTAAAAAGAAATCACTATTTGTAAAGGGACTGTCTGTATATAGTGCTTTTATAGTCTTAACGACTACTCAAAGCGCTTTTACATAGTACTGGAACCATTCACACACATTCATACACTGTGGCGGCTTCCACGGATGAGATGAGCGTAGCTATCGCAGTAAGTTTTATCCGAATTAGAAAGTATTCCTTCATTGAAAGAAGAGCAAAAAAATAACGTCACTGGAAAAGATGTTTTTGCTCTTATTTATTTTTATTTATTTTATTACATTTATATAGCGCTTTATCATAGACACTCAAAGCGCATTTGGGGGGACTGCTCTCTAACACCACTAACGGCAGCCATACAACGCCTTACGACGCCAGACGCCAGAACGCTCACCACACATCAGCTAGTTAGGGAGGGGGAGGGGAACATATTTTTTTTTAGTGGTGGGGGAACCCGGAGAAAACCCACACAGACACGGGGAGAACATGCAAACTCCACACAGAAATGCCTGGATTTGAACCCAGAACCTTCTTGCTGTGAGGCCACAGCACTAACCACTGGGCCACCGTGCCTTCTCCCCACTGGTTTTGGCAAGAGTTTGATCTGATTGGTTGATTTGACCCGTCTATCACCAACATATAGGTGGTGATAGACAGATGGTTTATCCAATCAGCTAACCAGGACCCTTCCCAAAAGTTCTCCAACGCAAAGTTCCCAGATAGATATGCCGAGCAAATGCGAAGCGATCCATCTGGTGGATTCAGGTTAGTAATACGCTGCCTGGATGTATATATTAACATAAAATATAATAAGACAGGCTTTACAGATAAGAAGAAGGAAAAAGCTGGTAGGCAGATGTTATCTCCTACAGACAGACTGCGTCACCACCATCTCAGCTGCCTTGCAAAGTTCGCACATTTGATATGCCTATATATGGGTGTCTTAATGTGATGTTTTTGTATGTGTGTTATACGTTTTATGTGTTCTATATGTGGTGCTGTGCTATGGAAAGAAGAGGAAGATGTGTGGAAATGATTATCCCTATAGGACAATAAAGACTCTATCTATCGCGAGCGTGTTACCAGCTCCATGCGTCTGCGGCTGCTGTCCTGCTCCCGCTGGATCAGCTCCTCCATCTCCAACCTCATGTCCTGCACACGCTGCTGGTAGTAGCGGGCGTTCTCTCGCTCGCGAGCTTCAGCCTGGGCGCTCTGCTCCAGCTCCTCGCCCAGACGAACCACGCTGTCCCTCAAACGCAACACCAGCACCTGCACATCAGGGACGTACGGGACAGCATTTCAGGGGAGACACTACGGGCCAAAATATCACTTTTCTGAACTATTTTGTCTATGGTTTTTTGAGCTATTTTGCTTCAGTAACATGTCTTCTTCCAGACTGGGGCGGAAAAAAAACCATCCAAAGTACACATTTAGATGTTTATTCTTATCCTATTTGTGTCTGTAGATTTCTCCTGAATTCACCAAAAGTTAGCAGTGTTAAAGGTGCCCTGCCACATGTATTTCATGACTTTGTGGTGATGTCTGAAGTTCTACCATGGACTCTGTATCATTTTTTTGTGGAAAAAAATGCATTGGTTACCTTGTTTCAAGCCCTTCTAGCGCGGTATAGAAAGCCTGCAGGAAGACTCAGCTCGATTTCTGCCAGTTGTCATTAATATTCAACGAGCTAAGCGGTTTGAATCTGATTGGCTAACAGCTAGCCAATGAGAGCCTGGCTGTCAGAATCCTTTACCCAGCCCAACTGGGCGAGCTCATGAATAGTAATGAGCTCAGGCAGTATGATGTCATACTGACCAGCTTTTGTGATTGGTCTGATTTCTCCGCTTATTTCTTTTCAGTGGCTAGAGCTGACAGAGGAGCTAGCAGTTCATTTTCACATTCACCACATAACACAAACACACATATGGAGCTGACAGATTTCCAAAAACTGCAAGGAAAAACGGTTTTGTATGGCAGGGCACCTTTAAACATAACATAACATCCTGCACACTGGCTGCATGGCGTCAGCGTGTCAGACACATACAATACAATACATTCAATAAATTACATGTTGACGTTTGAAAGTCTCTAGGTTTTGATATAAATGCAGATATAAATTTCTTTTTAAATTGGATTCCAATTGGATTCTGATAAAACGATAACATGGACTTTATTATCTCAGGAAAAGGGAATTGAAATAAAAAAACATATATATTGAAATATGTGCAAACAAATGTACAAAGTTGAAGAAAACTTTATTATTTCATTTAATCAATGAGAAACATACTGTACATGTGTACAGACACGCAGCCAGTGTGCAGGTTAAATTTTGACCCTGTTCACAGGTAGGGTCTTTACAATGTCTGAGATTTATAATCCATATCTTTCAAGGTTTTGTTCTGAGACTCTGAGCCAAAAATCTCTACTTACATTCACCAAACTTTCCACTTTCATTCCTCTCTATATGCTGAAGCTTTCTACCCAGGGCTTTGTTCAGATAGCATTCACAGTCTGGTTTAGACATCACTGTATCCATAAAAGCATGGACTAAATGGATTTTTTTTTTGTTATGGCTGTTAGCGGTATTTTCTGATTTATGCAGCAATAAAAAGAGATATCCAAAATCCCCTCTGTAAAAAACCTTTGACTCAATAATATGTCAACAAAATGAGACTACAATTTAGAACCTGGCCTTATCCAATGTTCACATGTCTGCTCTGGAAATGTGTGCACATTAGCACAGCAACAAGATAATGCCTCATTTTCATACTTAAACTCAACATTTCAGAAAACTTGGAATACAAAAAGCATTGTCTTAACCCTCCTGTTGTCTTTGGGTCAAATAGGACCCATTTTCTAAAAGTTTCTATATCAGAAATTTGGGTTTCTCTCAAACAAAATGTCCCAAAAAAATAGCATGGATGGTTCCATATGGTTTTTTTTTTTTATAAAAGGTTTATTTTTAGAGAAAATCCTGCACACTGCCAATTACACAAACAATAATTTATTTAAAAAAATACAACGTTTCGGTCTCAGATCTTCATCAGGTAAATTCATCAGGTAAAAATGTAAGAGTAAACCTCTATATATGTGCGCCCGCTCTACCAACTGAGCTATCTGGGTGCCAAACAATGATATCAAATTTTTGAGTTGATAAAAAGCAGAAATTATGATTTATTTTGACTAATAGTTAAGATCAGAGGATGGTGAGTGCATCACAGTCTGGCTCATGTGAACGTTTAGTCAGGATACTGTAAACGTTTTCTATAAAATCATATAAAACTGAATAAAAGACCCATTATTCAATGAAAGTAGTTGTTCATTTTATTTGTGGATAGCGTTGAATGAAACCATCCATGTTATTTTAGGGCAATTTGGTTGATGCAAACCCAAATTTCTGATATGGAAACTTTAATAAGAGGTCTAATTTGACCCAAGGAGAACAGGAGAGCGAATATCTTCCCTATTCACCTGCTGTGTTTCCCTTTAAAAAGAATACTACACATTCATAATTTCTGTTTTTTTTTTTGTCTCTCACCTCAAACCTCTTGACTTGCCCTCTCTGAAACTCCAGTTTGTTTTCCAGGTCACACACGCGGGCCTCCTGTTTGCTGACGATGCTACGCCCCACAGTGGACGCCTCCAGGAACTGCACCCTCGACGCGCTCTGTTGGAGCTGTATGGGTGTGTGGGTGGAGGGAGAGAGAGAGGAGGGAGCCGAAAACAAAACATGCAGAGAGCCAAATGAATCTGACACTGAAATATCGGCAAATGTGAAATCGGTGCTCCACCTGAAGCTGAAATCTGTAACAAGGAGTTTATGTTTGTTCTTGTATTCTATCCTATTTAGTATTTCTTGTATCCATGTGTAATCTATATCTAATGTAATGTAATCTAATGGGTAACTACAATTGGTTTCAACCCTATTTACCTATGTTTTTTGTGTCTAAGCGACTGATGGGAACAACAATCTTTGAAATTGTTCCAGTATTAAGTGAGAAACAAGCTGCAATGTAACGTCAACGGGCAAATGTTCAACGTCAGTTTCCGTCCACTTAAAGTGCTGTTTTTGCCGTTTAGTATTATTCATTTAATTATTATGTATTATATTCTAAGTGTCTGACAACATTATGGAAAGGATCCCCACAGAGCTAGACCTTTAAGATCGTTTTTGTTTAACATGAAACAGCCCCAAAATCACCATCATCAAACTCCACCAGATTCCATTCAAATAAACATGAATTTAATCATCGTAAAACACACTACGCTCAAAGTCAACAGAAACTAAATAAAACCATTTAAAAGTCGTCTTGGTTCATCTTTCCACTGTTCCAACAATCACCATTCTGGTTTGGTTTAAATTAACCCTTAAATCACCCACTTACATGTGGAAATATGCTGGCTCTATACACGCTAAAAGTCCTGATTATTTACATGGAGTCTGGTGGAAATATGCTGGCTCTATACATGCTAAAAGTCCTGATTATTTACATGGAGTCTGGTGGAGATATGCTCGCTCTATACACACTAAAAGTCCTGATTATTTACATGGAGTCTGGTGGAGATATGCTGGCTCTATACACGCTAAAAGTCCTGATTATTTACATGGAGTCTGGTGGAGATATGCTGGCTCTATACATGCTAAAAGTCCTGATTATTTACATGGAGTTTGGTGGAGATATGCTGGCTCTATACATGCTAAAAGTCCTGATTATTTACATGGAGTCTGGTGGAGATATGCTGGCTCTATACACGCTAAAAGTCCTGATTATTTACATGGAGTCTGGTGGAGATATGCTGGTTCTATACACGCTAAAAGTCCTGATTATTTACATGGAGTCTGGTGGAGATATGCTGGTTCTATACACGCTAAAAGTCCTGATTATTTACATGGAGTCTGGTGGGTTTGGCGCATGTGATTTCGGAGCAGTTTCATTTTAAACAAAAAGGACCTAACTCTTTAACAAAAATGTTTTTCTTTGTACGGATCCTTTCCATAATGTTGTCAGACACTTTAGAATAATAATCTGAGTCTGTCAGCGGCAAAATTAGCTTTTAGTAGATGCAAACATTTGTTCTTTAGGGTCACATTGCAGCCCGGTTCAGCGTTCAGCGTGCTCGCTCAATACCGGACCAATTTTGAAGATTCTTGTTCACATTAGTCACTCAGACACCAATGGATGGGGAAATAGGGTCCAGGTTTAACAGAAAAGAAAATTACCTTTCAAAGGATCCAGAAATCCAATTACACTCTCATATAAACCTCTGAGTGCTGCATTTCTACCGAAGCTCACCTCTTCCTGCAGAGAGTGTCTCTGTTTCTTCACCTCCTCCAGTTCAGCCTGCAGCTCCCTGATCTGAGAGATATCACTGGACGACTAAACCGGAGAAAGAAAAGAGGGACAGTGGTGGAAATGTAACTAAGTACATTTACTCCAGTACTGTACTTAAGTCCAAATGTTGAGGTACTTGTTCTTTACTTGAGTCTTTTCTTTTCATGACACTTTCTACTTCTACTCCGCTACATTTCAGAGAGAAATATTGGACTTTTTACTCCACTACATTCATCTGTTACAGCTTTAGTTACTAGTTACTTTAGTTACTCCACTACATTCATCTGTTACAGCTTTAGTTACTAGTTACTTTAGTTACTCCGCTACATTCATCTGTTACAGCTTTAGTTACTAGTTACTTTAGTTACTCCGCTACATTCATCTGTTACAGCTTTAGTTACTAGTTACTTTAGTTACTCCGCTACATTCATCTGTTACAGCTTTAGTTACTAGTTACTTTAGTTACTCCGCTACATTCATCTGTTACATCTTTAGTTACTAGTTACTTTAGTTACTTTACACATTCAGATTACTCCACACACAACACATGTAGTTTATAACATCTGATGTTTGATTCTAAAGTAAACTAGCCGACAATATAGTGTGTGTGTGTGTGTGTGTGTGTGTGTGTGTGTGTGTGTGTGTGTGTGTGTGTGTGTGTGTGCGTGTGTGTGTGTGTGTGTGTGTCCATCCATTAACCACATTAAACTGGTTGGATCACTGGAGGACCTTTAACTGGTATCTGAGTATGTTTACAGTGTGGTATAAGTACTTTTATTTGATCTTTTAAGGATCTGAATACTTCTTCCACCGTTATACACACACACACACACACACACACACACACACACACACACACACACACACACACACAAGCTCTTTTTCTGGAAAGCACTTTATAACCTTATTAAGAAAAGTGCTATAGAATTTAAGTTTTTTATTATTATTATTATTATTATTAATATTATTATTATAGTACTTTTACTTAGGTAAAGGATCTGAATATTTCTTCCGCTGGCGGTAACCGAGATTAGATTTCGGGGATGAAAAAGCGATTCATATCTGAGCTAGACAGACAAACGTTGAGCCGTACCTGAGCGATGAGCGCCTTGTGCTTCTTCATGAGTTCATTCAGGTCTTCCTGGTCCTCCTCGAGTCTCTTCAGCAGGTCCACCTTCTCGTGCTGCAGCAGCACCAGCTGCTCATCCACCTGGACACACAGGAAACCATGAAGAGAGGGAGGCTCGGTTGGATATCGGGGCATAATACACACATTTACATTTACAGTTTTATCAAAACCGTGTTCTATGCTGCCAAAAATCCAGATCAGAGAAGACTGACACTGATAAAAAAAATAAACAGGGCTGCACTTTATTATTTCATTATTATTATATCAATTATATTCATTATGGATGACTATTAGATATTTTCTGGATGAATGGATTAGTTGTTTTGGTCTCTAAAATGTCAGAAAATGGTGAAAAATGTGGATCAGAGTTTCCCCAAAAAGCCCAAGATGACATCCTCAAATGTTGTTTTGTCCACAACTCAGAGATATTCAGTTTACTGTCCCAGAGGAGAGAAGAGACTTAAATATTCACATTTAATAAGCTGGAATCAGAGAAGTTTTCATTCATAAAAGAATGACTCAAACCGATCAGTCGAACATCAGAATAGTTGCCGATTAATTTAACTGTTAACAGCTAATCGATTCGTCTTTGCAGCTCTTATAAAAAATGTTGATGATGAGTTCTTCAATTTATACTGTGTGCTCACAGCAGAATAAAAGAGACCGTTGAGATGTTTGGAAGTGTGTTTGTAGGAGCTACTTCTCCGTAGTCGGTGTGTTAGCTACAGTAGATGGCTGTCGGCACGACAACAGTTTGGAGAAACAGACAGGAGTACCGACACAGAAGCTAAGCTAATGTCCTGCTGTGGACGGGGGGCAACAGCTAAACACATTTTAGAACCCTAAAATAATCTCTATCAGTTTGAGGGTCCTATTTTAACCATCTAAGCGAAATGGGCTTGAATGGGCTCTTGGTCAGACTGACTTGCAGAGCAAAATCTAAAATTTTCCGGAAGTTCGTCAGGGTTTTACCCAGGCTAAAAGGTTTGTACTTAGTGTCTTAATTCATTCATAGATATGTTTTGGGCGTAATGTGCAATAAACCAATCAGAGATCATCTCCCATTCCCTTTAAAGTGCCCATATCATGAAAAAAATCACTTTTTCTGGGATTTGGGGTGTTATTTTGTGTCTCTGGTGCTTCTTTGCACAATTTAGTTATTATATATTTCTTTTTTGTGGTTTGTGGTTAAATATATCAATACATGTAATGTGTGTGTGTGAGTTTATATAGTTTTACTGTTTATACTGGACGGCCCTTATCACCTCATGCATATTATGGGTTTATTATTCAAATGATATCCAGATTATGCTAATGAGTGAACATACAGTATGCAGTTTATTACGTTTTCTGCATTCGACAGCTCTCCTCCTTATTAAACATAAAGATAAAACAGCATTATCTCAGTTTTCTATCAGTGATTCTACATATAGTATTTAGGCCGCATATCTACTTCCCCTGTTTTATCTCTCTTCCTCTGAATTATGGCCCTGCAGTAACGCCGATTTCATCATCCAGTCTGCTGTTTAAATATGATGCTACCGGGGCACATTTTCAGACAGCCTCTCCTGGATGACATTTATAGTGTTGCGCACGCTTGTTCACGTGAAAAAAAAAAATGACAGAATGGTGTCAGGAATGAAATAAGAGGGCTGAGAAAGGAGTTCAAACCCTCGCCTCTTTTCTCACTCCTGCACAGCCGATTGCCGGTTTTCAGAAAAGTTGGTTTCGGACACAGATCCCGCCCTAGTTCAAGGTCTGAAAGCTGTGTCTCCCTCACGTTATTTTCATCTAACCAGTCACTGAGCCCTGCTGTCCCGTATGGAAGCATCTGCATGTCTCTATGTGTCTCTGCTCTCTACAGGAAATCATTCCTACCACATGTAATAAAGCTTTTTAACACTTAAACACAGAGGGCCCTATTTTAGCGATCTAAGCGCACTGTGTGAAGTGCACAGAATCCACTTTTGCTAGTTTGACAGCGGGAAAAAAAAGGGTCCAAAGGGTTGTCCTTAGTGTCTTCATTAATCAGAGGTGTGTTTTGGGCGTAATATGCAATCAACCAATCAGAGATCATCTCCCATTCCCTTTAAAAGCCAGGCGCGTTTGGACCTCAGAGCATTGCTGTTATCAGATCATATCATAACACTATTTCACATTGTGATATTTAAATTTTTTGTCTTTTGCATGTGTGTGTGTGCTGCTGCGCATCCCTGTCTGTGTAATAAGCATAGTGTGTGCGCGCTGTGCACGAGCCTAGGAGCATTTTACTAATGCTCTGTTAAAATAAAATGAATGCTGAGTTGCTGACTTTAGACCAGGTTTTTGTTGGTCAATGGTGTGATCACTTCCCGCTGCCTCAAGATAGCAATACGCCCAGAATGCACCTGAACACACCTCCCTGTAAGACCGGCACGCCCAGAATGCACCTGAACACACCTCCCTGTTAGACCAGCACGCCCAGAATGCACCTGAACACACCTCCCTGTAAGACCAGCACGCCCAGAATGCACCTGAACACACCTCCCTGTAAGACCAGCACGCCCAGAATGCACCTGAACACACCTCCCTGTAAGACCAGCACGCCCAGAATGCACCTGAACACACCTCCCTGTAAGACCAGCACGCCCAGAATGCACCTGAACACACCTCCCTGTAAGACCAGCACGCCCATGGGCGCAAGACTCATACACATCACAATACTGCACTATAGTGCAACTTGCACAAACCTAGTAAACATGTTACCTACATCTTTATAAATACTTTTTAAATAGGTTGTACATTTTTATTCGCCACTTGTATATACGTCTGTATATTCTTCCCTGTGTATATTCTTTGAACAGTTGTTCTTGTCTTCTATCCGATTAACAAGTGTACTGTGTGTCTTTTGTGTATTTGCTGCTGTAGCACTGAAGTTTCCCAATTTGGAATGAATAAAGTCTATGTAATCTAGTCTAATCTGTCTGCACACACTCACCATACTCTTCTGTTTGCAGATATTTTCCAGTTCAATCTGACAGTTGTCCAGCTCCTGGGAGAGAGTCGTCTGGAGGCTCTCTGCCTCCAGCCGCTTCGCTTCGCTCTCCTCCAGCTGATTGGCGACGCAGAGACAGAGAGAGAAGAGGTGCAAAAATGGTACGTCAATCTGATCAGCAGAGCCAGACAGAATCTGCAGACGCAGAAATACACAGATCTTTCCGCAAATTTTCAGCAGACTTTCTGCAGATTTTCTGCAGATTTTGTAAACATTTAAATTAAACCCAACATGTTAATATTCTCCAACACAAGCACATTAGCAGGGCCAGACAGAATCTGCCGATGCCGAAATATACAGATCTTTCCGCAGATTTTCTTCAGATTTTCCGCAGATTTTGTAAACATTTAAATTAAACCCAACATGTTAACATTCTCCACCACAAGCACAGAATTTTTCTGCAGATTTTCTGCAGATTTTGATTTTTTTTATGAAAAAAAAGAATGTAAACATTCTCCATCAGAAAAACAGTTAGCGCTAAATTCCACGGATTTTCATTTTTTGGGGGGGATTACCGCTGAATACTAAAAAAATAACAATAATAATAATAATAATCCACAGATTCCGTTTCGGCCTGCTAGGTAAAAGGTGACAGCGTGGCATCAGGTGACTGTACAGGTGAGTGTACCTGGCAGTGCAGCCGCTCTATCTGCTCCTTGCTGCCAGCGGGAAGGTTGTGCCCAGGGTTGTCAACGGTGGAGAGAAGCAGCTGGGCGTCGGCCAGCAGGGCATGAGTCCTCTTCAGGTCTCGCTTCAGCTTCTTCTCCACATCGAAGTCTCTGTGACCCACCTGCAGGAAGAGACACCTCAGATTTTATTCAAGGGTTAGTTCTAGAGATGGTCCGATACCAGTAACGGCTCCGATACTGCCTAAAACGCTGGTATCGGTATCGGGAAGTACTGAAGTTTATGCACCGATCCGATACCATGTAATAAAGCCCTAAAGAAAATCTACGTTAAAGTAGTTTATTTAGGTTCTTCTTCCGTTATAACTGACTGTCAAACTGGAAAATAAAAGCTTGTCCCGCTAGTCATCGGGGCACGGCATTCGTAGTTCGACTGGTCGTGACTGTTTTCCCAAGATGCCGCCCGCCTGTATACGTGAACGGTATTATATTATAAACTATCTTTTCAATAAACTGTCTGTGCACTTTCTAAGTTCTCAATGCTTTGGTTTACATGGAGGGACCCTCATTATGCTACCGTGGAAGTGTGGTGATATTTTGAGCCTTGATAGCGGTGTAGAAATAGTAGATTTCTTTTTACTTTACCCTCTGCCCTGACAACTAGCGTTTAAGCTAATTAGCGGTTTGTGCTAAAACTGGTCACATTCGTTTAGCATGAAAACATATCCCAGAGAACGGTCGACTCGGTACACGTATGTTATTAACCCCTAGGTCTATTTTGCGCCGGATTGTCCTTTAACACTTTGCACAATTTATATTTTATATATTTCTTATCGTTGTTAAAGATATAAATACGTAATATATATTTAAAACACCAAAGTACGGTTGCCGAGATGGCTATACAACACGAAAACGTGAAATGACCAAATAAATTAATAAATTAAATTAATCGATTTTTTGGTTTGTGTGTTCCTAACCTTTTAAAACACCAACATCTCACAATAACACTAACTAACCGACGGAGGCAGCAGTAGAACAACAACAACTCCCATGTCATGCGAGGTAAAATGAATGCTTTTATCAAAGGAGTCTGGTGGCCTAACTCTAACCTTTACCCTAAATACTTACCCCTACTTACTCGAAAGATTTACCTTATCAGCCTACATCTTACTACTTAGTTCATTACTGGACTCCTTTAATAACTGTCTTTATCTTATGTTGCTTAACTACCTCCAATAATTTAGCTAATACAGGCCCTAAACTGATCCTTTAACCCAACTTACCTACTTTCTTGCCCAAAACCTAGCCCTGTTATAGTCTCTGGTGGCTTTGAAGAGAGCAGAGATAACGGCTTCAGTTCCCCGTCATAAAGAGCTGTCTGAGAGCAAGTTAAAGTGCTGAATATACTCTAATCATAGCGTCCACTTAAACTGATACAGATGTTTTTAGGGGTCTAAAATGTGTTTAGCTGCTGCCCCCCGTCCACAGCAGGACGTTGCTTATCTTCCGTGTCGGTACTCCTGTCTGTTTCTCCAAACTGTTGTCGTGCCGACAGCCATCTACTGTAGCTAACACGCTGACTACGGAGAAGAAGCTCCTACAAACACACTTCAAAACATCCGAACCATCCCTTTTATCCTGGAAAAGTATATTATCTGGAGAAAAAAAAGGATCACATTCTTCACTCTTAAACCCTCTGAAGGGACTTGAGCGGTTCTGTATGCCAGCTCAGGCCACTCATCAAAAGTCCAATTACATCCTGACAGTAACAGAGACACGGAGCTAAATTGCAGCATATGCTTGTTTTGTGGCGCCTGTAATGTAGCAATGACATATTCATCAGCTACAGAACATTAACCCACAATAATAATGATCTACGATGTCAGAAAGTTGGCCGGACGCTCATTCAGTCAGAGCCTGCAGGAAAGTGTGTGTGTGTGTGTGTGTGTGTGTGTGTGTGTGTGTGTGTGTGTGTGTGTGTGTGTGTGTACCTGGTCACACAGAGTTGCTATGAGTCCTTCCAAGTCGTGCTTCTCATGAATCACCATCTGTTTTTCCTCGTACTCCTGCTCCAACTGCATCTCCAACTGCCTCAACTACACACCGAACACACACATATACACACACACACACACACACACACACACACACACACAGACACCCACACACACACACAGACACCCACAGACACACACAGACACACACAACACACACACACACACACACACACACACACACACGGATGAAAATGAAGATTACACTCCGGTATGCACTGGTAGAAAGTAACTAAGTATATTTACTCAAGATATTCTAGTATTTACATTTTCTGAGACTTTATACTTCTACTCCTATATATCTCAGAGGGAATAATACTACGTATTAAGTACTTTTTACTGCACTAAATATACCTAATAACTTTAGCTACCCAACTGATTAAAATCAATAAAACCAAATACAATCAACAAATAAATGATGATGCATCATTATGGATAAAGACATAACTTTATTGAACACTTGGGGAAATTCACACGCCAACAGGCAGTGTATATAAAAAGAAAAATATCTGTGAATATAAATAAAAAATAATTATATAATAAAATATAATAATAAAATGTTTTTACATTCAAAATATAAATAATTGCCAATTCATTTCCTGTCAATCGATTAATCTATTTGTTTTTGGATGCAAATCTTTCACGTTTTGCATGCAAAAATCTTAACCGTTAAAGTAACTAAAGCTGTCAGATAAATGTAGTGGAGTAAAATTATAAAGTGGAATGAGATTAGATTACTCAGGTAAAGTACAAGTACCTCAAATTTGTACTTAAAGATGCAGTAGGTAAGACTTATACAACTACCTTTCTGTCATATCTGCTGAAACTGACCCTATGTTCCAGTAGAACTACATGAAGCAGGTCATTAAAACATAAATCCAGCTCCTCTGGCTCCACCTACAGCCTGGAGTGAGATTTGCACAAATCCACGGCAATGTTCAAATTCTTTGCCTAAGTCCTGGATCTTCTCAATCCTACCTACAGCACCTTTAAGTGAATTTACTTAGTTAGATTCGAGCATGTGTGCGTCAGCGTGACTGCAGAGAAGAGATGTAAAAGGTTGCATAGCATTATGAAACAGACGGGGGAAAAAAACTAATATAAGTGGATCATTCAGTGAAAAGAATTAGTTTCTTTCTTTCAGGCGAGGAAGGACATTCAGAAAGAATCACCTGTACTTAAACAACCCAACACTGCTCTCTCACACAACTCATGCTATCACGTTCAGCCACAGAGCAAAAAATATTTCATACCAACGTTTCGACATGACTTCTTCGGGGTTATTGAGAATATTTTTTTTAACAAACATGATTCTTGTTGTCTTGTCATCTTGTTTATATTCTCATGACTAAAAAAAATAATGTTTTAATTTGTTAAAGGGGACATATTATGCTTTTCCATATTTTCTGTCATATCTTTAATGGATTTTCATGTTAAACTTTTCCTCCCCTATAGTCTTCTATGCCTGGCCCTAAAACTCTTCCATAACTATGAGATACAGATCTCATTTTTATGATCTTTTCCTTATCATGTTTTTTTTAATGTGTGCACTCCGTTATGAATGGTGCCGTGATGATGACTTGTTGTGTTGATGTACCCGTCTCTGAGAGGACTTGTGTACGTCCTCCAACTCCTCTTCTTTATCCTCCAACTCTTTCTGGTGCATCAGCTTCATCCGCTCCATCTCCATCTCAAAGCGCATGTGGATCTATCAGGGGAAAGAGAAAAGAGAAGAGAAAGGAGAGAAGAGGAAAGAGAAGAGAAAAGAGAAGAGAAAAGAGAGAAGAGAGAGAAGAGGAATGCGAGAAGAGGAAAGAGAAAAGAGGTAAGAGAGAGAAGAGAGAAGAAAGAGAAGAGAGAATAGAGAAGAGAAAAGAGAGAAGAGAAATGAGAGAAGAGAAAAGAGAAATTAGAGAAGAGAAAAGAGAAGAGAAATGAGGGAAAGAAAAGAGAGAAAAGAGGGGAGAGAGAGAAGAGAAATAAGAGAAGAGATAACAGAGAGTAGAAGAAAGAGAACAGAAGAGAAAAAAAGAAGAGAGAACAGAGAAAAGAGAAGAAAAAAGAGAGAAGAGAAATGAGAGAAGACAAATGAGAGAAGAGAGAAGAGAAATGAGAGAAAAGAGAAAAGAGAAAAGAGAGAAGAGAAATGAGAGCAGAGAGAACAGAGAGAAGAGGAAAGAGAAGAGAAAAGAGAAATAAAGAAGAGAGAACAGAGAAGAAAAAAGAGAGAACATAGATGAGAGAAGAGAAAAGAGAAATGAGAGAACAGAGAAGAGAAATGAGAGAAGAGAAAAGAGAGAAGAGAAAAGAGGGAAGAGAGAGAAAAGAAATGAGAGAACAGAGAGAAGAGGAAAGAGAATAGAAGAGAGAAGAAAGAGAGAATAGAGAAGAGAAAAGATAGAAGAGAAATGAGAGAAGAGAAAAGAGAAAAGAGAAAGAGAGAAGAGAGAAGATAAATGAGAGAAGAGAAAAGACAAAAGAGAGAAAAGAGGGGGAGAGAGAAGAAAAATGAGAGAAGAGAGAACAGAGAGAAGAGAAAAGAGAACAGAAGAGAGAAGAAAGAGAACAGATAAAAGAGAAGAGAAAAGAGAAATGAGAGAAGTGAAAAGAGAAAAGAGAAAAGAGAAAAGAGAGAAGAGAGAGAAGAGAAATGAGAGAAGACAGAACAGAGAGAAGAGGAAAGAGAAGAGAAAAGAGAACAGAAGAGAGAAGAAAGAGAAGAGAGAACAGAGAAGAGAAATGAGAAAAAAGAAAAGAGAGAAGAGAAATGAGAGAAGAGAAAAGAGAACAGAAGAGAGAAGAAAGAGAAGAGAGAACAGAGAAGAGAAAAGAGAGAAGAGAAAAGAGGGAAGAGAGAAGAGAGAAGAGAAATGAGAGAAGAGAAAAGAGAACAGAAAGGAGAAGAAAGAGAAGAGAGAACAGAGAAGAGAAAAGAGAGAAGAAAGAGAAGAGAGAACAGAGAAGAGAAAAGAGAGACAAGAGAAATGAGAAATGAGAGAAGAGAGAAGAGAAATGAGAGACAAGAGAAATGAGAGACAAGAGAAATGAGAAATGAGAGAAGAGAGAAGAGAAATAAGAGAAGAGAGAGATGAGCTGAGAGCTGAGTTTCCTCCTCATCGATTTGGTCTGCTAGCAAAGAACAGAAAAATGCCTAAAAGCTGCTGTGTGGTGATCTACACTACTAACAACGTAAACAACCCAGAACTTAAGTTTTTAGAAGCTGCCGAACCGAAAAACTGAGCTTTTACGAAGACAAAAGTAGCAACAGACAAGAGGAATCAGCAGAGAGAATGGTGAGACACTAAGCTAACGTTAGGTCCAACTATACGTATGTTAGCTTAATTTACAGACATACAGTTAGCCTGACACATTTGGATATTTGACTTGGTAACAAAAGGCTTTAGCTTAACTTAACAGACATATAGTCAGCCTAAACAAGAAAGCAGCGAATGGCTAGAGCCAGTGGTGTTTACAGTTTGAATGGCGCCACGCTAAGCTAAACGCTAAACTGATACGGCCGATCAGAAAATCTGCAAACTTTCCCTCAAGTTACAAGCCAACACTAGCGGTAGCTGGCTAGCTTTGTTAATGTTTCAAAATGAATCTAGTTGTAGTCTTGCAATGTGTGGCCCTGTAAGATCCCCAGTCTTTACACATTATGACATGTCTTTAAAGGTCCCATGACATGGTGCTCTTTGAATGCTTTTATATAGACCTTAGTGGTCCCCTAATACTGTATCTGAAGTCTCTTTTATATAGGCCTTAGAGGTCCCCTAATACTGTATCTGAAGTCTCTTTTATATAGACCTTAGTGGTCCCCTAATACTGTATCTGAAGTCTCTTTTATATAGACCTTAGTGGTCCTCTAATACTGTATCTGAAGTCTCTTTTATATAGACCTTAGTGGTCCCCTAATACTGTATCTGAAGTCTCTTTTATATAGACCTTAGTTGTTCCATAATTCTGTATCTGAAATCTCTTTTATATAGACCTTAGTGGTCCCCTAATACTGTATCTGTATGGTCTTGACCAACTGCCACTTTGCTCGTTTGAAAGCCATGATGTCTCTCTCTCTCATGGGTGGTCCAAATTCTCTGGGCGGGCAAAGCAGAGAAAGGGGAGGTAACCTTGCTCCTTATGACTTCATAAGGAGAAGATTCCTGATTGGTCCATCTGAGCTTACATTTTCTCAAAGGCAGAGCAGGATACCCAGGGCTCTGTTTACACCTATCACCATTTCTAGCCACTGGGGGGCCATAGGCAGGCTGGGGGAAGTCATATTAATGTTAAAAAAAACCTCAAAGTGACATTTACATGCCATGGGACCTTTAACGTTAGACGTGAGATGGTGTCAGACTTTAATCTTTTCAAAGTTCAAGGTCTTCTAGGTGCCGCCCCAAAACGGCTCAGGTGCTGCACCTAAACCTTATAAGGGCAGGGGAAAACGCTGAGTCGGTCCCAGAAGCACCTGTTGTTGCTGCTGTATTTTGGTGCCGAGCGTGCTGATTTCCTGCGCTCTGTCGCTGGCCTGACTCTCCAGGAGGCGAAGCTGTTTCTTGAGGTCGGGGAGGGAATCGGCAGCGAGATTGACCGGCAGGCTGAGGTCACGGATCTGAGCGCACAACTCTTCCTTCTGCTTCTGCAGACGCTCCACATCTGTCTGGCTCTCCTGCACGCACACACCCACACAAACACACAAAAAAAACAACCATTTTGTTCAGAGACTTCAGTGTTTGTCCTCAGGTTACTGCAGCGTGTCTGGAGCGGAGGCCGGTTAAATGGCCTAATCTTGCTCGAGGATCCTCTTGCAGGTTTTGGCCACATGGGAGAAGAAACCGAACACGTAGGAGCACAGACAGAACAAAACAAAAGACAATAAACTGTTTCTGTGAGAGGAAAGAAAAGGAAACAGGCTGTTCTACTAAACCTCTTATGTCTTTTTTACTATTGCCGTGTTACAAAAATGATTCAATACAAACCAGATCTGCCGTTTAGTAAGGTCAGTGTATAACGCTTATCAGTTCAGTTTTCTAACTAACTTAATTATACCTTCCTCCGCTGCGCTGTGGAGAAAGATCTGGCAATGCGAGAATTATCTACGGGCAATACACTACAAGCAGTGGCGTCTGTGATTTGATGAGGTTAATCCAACATTTCAAAGTGAAGGGACATGGTGAATTATGTGGTTCTTTGACATTTCTCATGACTTTAATCTTGTACATTTTGTACATTCATACATTTTCTCTTCCAGCTGCGTAATCTTTGTCTGTCGTAATTCACTTTTCCCAGAATCTGACATTATTGTATTAGCTTCCTCCTCTGCAAATCTATCTATTTAGTTTGACCACTGCGTGTCTTTTATCTTCTTCTTAATTCTTCTTTGAATTGCAACAACAAATATGAAGAAGCAGAGGTGGAATGCTGGACTGGATTGGGTTTGATGCAGCCCAGTGATTGTGGGATCTCTGCTATTTCATAAAGAATCATGACATACGCCTTTAAACATTCACAGTCTGTCATATGTCAAATGTACTGTTGACTCCACCAGTCTCTGACTCATCAATCCACGATGCAATTTGTGTCTTTCCGCCAGCTTGACACCACTTCATGAATCACATGTGACATCTGTAATTTCCACAATAGATTATGTGCTTGTTAGCAGGTCAACTTGATGAATGATGCCCATTGGCATTCTTCATTTCATCATCAGCGTCTCTCTTTGTGTATGCAAACTGTCAGCTGGTGTTATTGTATCCCCCAACACAAAGAGGGAACCACTTATTGTGTCGATCTGTACGGTGGCCGAGACAGTTCAACACAAATGCAAAAGCTACAATACAAATGCAAAAGCCACAATACAAATGCAAAAGCCACAATACAAATGCAAAAGGCACAACACAAATGCAAAAGCCACAACACAAATGCAAAAGGCACAACACAAATGCAAAAGCCACAACACAAATGCAAAAGGCACAACACAAATGCAAAAGGCTACAACACAAATGCAAAAGGCACAACACCAATGCAAAAGCCACAATACAAATGCAAAAGCCACAACACAAATGCAAAAGGCACAAAACAATTGCAAAAGGCACAACACAAATGCAAAAGCCACAACACAAATGCAAAAGCCACAACACAAATGTGAAAGCTACAACACAAATGTGAAAGCCACAATACAAATGCAAAAGCCACAATACAAATGCAAAAGCCACAACACAAATGTGAAAGCTACAACACAAATGTGAAAGCCACAATACAAATGCAAAAGCCACAACACAAATGCGAAAGCTACAACAAAAATGCAAAAGCCACAACGGAAATGAACAACAACGGAAGTGACCGTCTACGCAGTGGTGTCAGCTGTGACATGAAATGCTCTTTATTTTCTCAGCTGGCTTTTGCATTTGTGTTGTGCCTTTTGCATTTTTGTTGTTGCTTTTGCATTTGTGTTGAACCGTCCAAAAAAAGCCAGCTGAGAAAGTAAAGAGCATTTCCTGTCACAGCTGACACCACTGCGTAGACGGTCACTTCCGTTGTTGCTCATTTCCATTGTTGCTCATTTCCGTTGTAGCTTTTGCATTTGTGTTGTAGGCTTTTGCATTTGTGTTGTGGCTTTTGCATTGGTGTTGTGCCTTTTGCATTTGTATTGTAGCTTTTGCATTTGTGTTGTGGCTTTTGCATTTGTGTTGTGGCTTTTGCATTTGTGTTGTGCCTTTTGCATTTGTGTTGTGCCTTTTGCATTTGTATTGTAGCTTTTGCATTTGTGTTGTGCCTTTTGCATTTGTGTTGTGCATTTTGCATTTGTGTTGTGCCTTTTGCATTTGTGTTGTGCATTTTGCATTTGTGTTGAACCGTCCAAAAAAAGCCAGCTGAGAAAAGAAAGAGCATGTCATGTCACAGCTGACACCACTTCCGTTGTTGCTCATTTCCGTTGTTGCTTTTGCATTTGTGTTGTTGCTTTCGCATTTGTGTTGTGGCTTCTGCATTTGTGTTGTAGCTTTTGCATATGTGTTGTGGCTTTTGCATTTGTGTTGTAGCTTTTGTATTTGTGTTGTAGCTTTTGCATTTGTGTTGTAGCTTTTGCATCTGTGTTGTAGCTTTTGTATTTCTGTTTAACCGTTTTGGCCACCGTAGTTATGTCATTAACACTAATGGCACTGCAGGGCTCAACAGTGTGAAGTGTTTGCTATGCTCCACTCATGACTCATCAAACCAAACTCATAATCCGTGGTGCTGGAAGCTGAGTCATTACGTGTTATGATCCCCCAAGGTTTTCTTCATGGCTTTATACTCTGACGAATACAAAACCCACCTGGAGGTTGCGGCGCAGAGTGTATATCTCAGCCCCCAGAGCAGCGTTCTCCTGGAAAGCTTTGTCCTTCTGCTCTCTCTCAGTGTCAGCTTCCTCCAGAGCCTGAGTCAACTCGCTGTCAAACCTGAGGAGACACAAACACACAGAGACAGAAGACAGGTTTAGACACTGCAAAACTGCTTTCATTCAACTGGACAAAAGTATAACCTTTATAAACCTTAATAATTGCAGCAACAAAACCTACTAAATGAAACCTTAAGAATCATTGAATCATTTATTTCCACAGCTGGGGACACAAAAGATGTGGAAATTATTCTGTGGAGAATCATAAACCGTTATTTATCACGCTTTTTAAAACCGACTGGTGAAAGACCTTCAAAATAAAGTCTGCTTTGAACTTTCCTCCAAATTACTAAAAGATTTGGAGACAAAGTGATTACAGAAGAGCACCAGCCACTTAAAATACACTCATTAATCCTGTTCCTATTTAATGCCGTTAACCCGACATTCAGCAGCACAAAGCAACGTCTGAGGAAAGCTTCCTGCTGACCTCGTAGGACGTTTGTTTCGAGAGGAAAAACAATCCTGACTTTGACGACAGCCAAATGGAAAAGCTTATCACAGAAGAACTTCAAGGCTAGGACGCGTGGATGAGACTTCATTTCAAAGCCAACATCTTCTAGTTTCTGAAGGTGTGCTTGTTTAGCATGTAGGCAAAACACGGCTTAATGTACATCTGTTTAAACAAGGCTCAAAAAAGGAACATTTCTTTGGTCATCGCCTTCGATAAGTCATATTTGAATAACTAGGACATGCTTCATGCCACACTATGCAAAAACACCACGAATACCTCCTGTCAACAAGTCAAATTTAAGACTTATTAAGGCCTTTTTAAGACCTTAGAGAAATTATTAAAATTGAATCAAAACAAAGCAACATTTCAGCAACTGTCGTTTTGTTTTCTGTA
>CM046802.1:30438135-30445050 GCA_025617405.1 Perca schrenkii
ACAGAAACCTCTCCTTAAATCACGTCTCAAAGAAACCTCTCCTTAAATCACGTCTCACAGAAACCTCTCCTTAAATCACACGTCTTAAAGAAACCTCTCCTTAAATCACGTCTCACAGAAACCTCTCCTTAAATCACACGTCTCACAGAAACCTCTCCTTAAATCACATGTCTCACAGAAACCTCTCCTTAAATCACGTCTCAAAGAAACCTCTCCTTAAATCACGTCTCACAGAAACCTCTCCTTAAATCACAGGTCTCACAGAAACCTCTCCTTAAATCACATGTCTCACAGAAACCTCTCCTTAAATCACGTCTCAAAGAAACCTCTCCTTAAATCACGTCTCAAAGAAACCTCTCCTTAAATCACATGTCTCACAGAAACCTCTCCTTAAATCACGTCTCAAAGAAACCTCTCCTTAAATCACACGTCTCACAGAAACCTCTCCTTAAATCACATGTCTCACAGAAACCTCTCCTTAAATCACGTCTCACAGAAACCTCTCCTTAAATCACATGTCTCACAGAAACCTCTCCTTAAATCACATGTAACCTCTCCTTAAATCACGTCTCACAGAAACCTCTCCTTAAATCACGTCTCACAGAAACCTCTCCTTAAATCACGTCTCAAAGAAACCTCTCCTTAAATCACGTCTCAAAGAAACCTCTCCTTAAATCACGTCTCACAGAAACCTCTCCTTAAATCACGTCTCACAGAAACCTCTCCTTAAATCACATGTCTCACAGAAACCTCTCCTTAAATCACGTCTCACAGAAACCTCTCCTTAAATCACGTCTCACAGAAACCTCTCCTTAAATCACATGTCTCACAGAAACCTCTCCTTTAATCACATCTCACAGAAACCTCTCCTTAAATCACGTCTCACAGAAACCTCTCCTTAAATCACGTCTCACAGAAACCTCTCCTTAAATCACGTCTCACAGAAACCTCTCCTTAAATCACGTCTCAAAGAAACCTCTCCTTAAATCACGTCTCACAGAAACCTCTCCTTAAATCACGTCTCACAGAAACCTCTCCTTAAATCACACGTCTCACAGAAACCTCTCCTTAAATCACATGTCTCACAGAAACCTCTCCTTAAATCACACGTCTCACAGAAACCTCTCCTTAAATCACATGTCTCACAGAAACCTCTCCTTAAATCACACGTCTCACAGAAACCTCTCCTTAAATCACATGTCTCAGAGAAACCTCTCCTTAAATCACGTCTCACAGAAACCTCTCCTTAAATCACACGTCTCACAGAAACCTCTCCTTAAATCACATGTCTCACAGAAACCTCTCCTTAAATCACACGTCTCACAGAAACCTCTCCTTAAATCACATGTCTCAGAGAAACCTCTCCTTAAATCACGTCTCACAGAAACCTCTCCTTAAATCACATGTGTCACAGAAACCTCTCCTTAAATCACATGTAACCTCTCCTTAAATCACATGTCTCACAGAAACCTCTCCTTAAATCACGTCTCACAGAAACCTCTCCTTAAATCACGTCTCATAGAACCCTCTCCTTAAATCACGTCTCAAAGAAACCTCTCCTTAAATCACGTCTCACAGAAACCTCTCCTTAAATCACATGTCTCACAGAAACCTCTCCTTAAATCACGTCTCACAGAAACCTCTCCTTAAATCACGTCTCAAAGAAACCTCTCCTTAAATCACATGTCTCACAGAAACCTCTCCTTAAATCACATGTCTCACAGAAACCTCTCCTTAAATCACGTCTCACAGAAACCTCTCCTTAAATCACGTCTCACAGAACCCTCTCCTTAAATCACGTCTCAAAGAAACCTCTCCTTAAATCACGTCTCATAGAAACCTCTCCTTAAATCACATGTAACCTCTCCTTAAATCACGTCTCACAGAAACCTCTCCTTAAATCACGTCTCACAGAAACCTCTCCTTAAATCACGTCTCACAGAACCCTCTCCTTAAATCACGTCTCAAAGAAACCTCTCCTTAAATCACGTCTCACAGAAACCTCTCCTTAAATCACGTCTCACAGAAACCTCTCCTTAAATCACGTCTCACAGAAACCTCTCCTTAAATCACGTCTCACAGAAACCTCTCCTTAAATCACGTCTCACAGAAACCTCTCCTTAAATCACACAGAAACCTCTCCTTAAATCACATTTCTCACGTTAATCACCTTAACACGTACACATAAATACACAACATGAGATCTTTGTATCTTTTCTTTTTCTCTCTTGTGGTTTCAATGTGGATCAACATGTGACACAACACATATGTTCTCCTGTTATATGAATTACTTTACTTATTCTTTTATTCATGATTTGCGAATTGAAATCATTACTATTATTTGTGTGTGTCTGTGTGTGTGTGTGTGTCTGTGTGTGTGTGTGTGCGTCTGTGTGTGTGTCTGTGAGCATCTGTGTGTGCATGTGTGTGTGTGTGAGCGTCTGTCTGTGCATCTGTGTGTGTGTGTGTGCGTGTGTGTCTCTGAGCGTCTGTGTGTGTGTGTGTGTGTGTGTGTGTGTGCGTGTGTGTGTGTCTGTGAGCGTCTGTGTGTGTGTGCGTGTGTGTGTGTGTGCATGTGTGTGTCTGTGAGCGTCTGTGTGTGTGTGTGTGTGTATGTGAGCGTCTTTTGTGTGTGTGTGTGTGTGTGTGTGTGTGTTCCGTGTTCTCAACAGTGTGTGTCTGTGAGCGTCTGTGTGTGTGTGCGTGTGAGCGTCTGTGTGCGTCTGTGTGTGTGTGTGTGTGTGTGTGCATGTGTGCGTCTGTGTGTGGGTCTGTGTGAGCGTCTGTGTGTGTGTGTGTTTGTGAGCGTCTGTGTGTGTGTGTCTGTGTGTGTGTCTGTGTGTGCATGTGTGTGTACTTCTTTAGCCCGGAGCCTCTCGTTGTCCAGGTTGACGTCGAGCTGAGGACGCACTCTGCAGAACAGTCTCCACCAGCTCCACATGGCCACGATCCTCATGGCCCGCAGGTTCCTCTGCAGACAGCTGACCGCCATCTGCTGCACCTGCACACACACACACACACACACACACACACACACACACAAACACACACACACACTTCTTTAATTAGCATTTCATGGGGTACTTTGCATGAAACAGTACAACTAACTAATTGTCTTTAAATTGTCAAAAAATGTTAACATCGACAACTTCTCAGTCCCTCCCCCCTTTCCGCTAAAGCCCAAAAGGTATCCTAAGCCCCTCCCCCCACAAGGGAGAATGAATGCATGTGTATGACACGCAGTTAGACACCCCCCTGGCCCTGATTGGTGCATCTGAACAGAGAGCTGTGGATATTTACAAATCTCACTCCAGGCTGTAGGTGGAGCCAGAGGAGCTGGATTTATTTTTAATGACCTGCTTCATGTAGTTCTACTGGAACATAGGGTCAGTTTCAGCAGATATGACAGAAAGGTAGTTTTATAAGTCTTACCTACTGCAGCTTTAATATATGGATGTGCATGTCTATATGTGTATGTATTTATAGTTTATGCTGGATATGTTTTCATAGATATGCCACAAACTTTTTGGGAACTATTGGGAATTTGTAAATATACGAACATATTATGTACACAGTATCTCACAAAAGTGAGTACATCCCTCACGTTTTAGTAAATATTTCATTATATGGGACAATGGGACAACACTGAAGAAATTACACTTTGCTACAATGTAAAGTATTACGTGTCCAGCTTGTATAACAGTGTACATGTGCTGTCCCCTCAAAATAACTCAACACACAGCCATTAATGTCTAAACCGCTGGCAACTAAAGTCAGTCCACCCCTATGATATATTCCCATAGAGGCAGGCAGATTTTTATTTTTAAAGGCCAGTTATTTCATGGATCCAGGATACTATGCATCCTGATAAAGTTTCCTTGGCCTTTGGAATTAAAATAGCCCCCCCACATCATCACATACCCTTCACCATACCTAGAGATTGGCATGGGGTACTTTCCATAAAATCATCTCTCAATGCAAATCAAACCAGCTATTAGGTTAACTGAAATAAAACCATGTTAATCTCTAGGTATGGTGAAGGGTATGTGATGATGTGGGGGGTATGGTGAAGGGTATCTGATGATGTGGGGGTATTTTAGTGTACAGAAACATGCAGCTGAGTCCCGTCCCAGAGAGAGACACTAACCTTGAGTTTGCGGTACCTCTGACGGGCCAGATGTGCCACGCAGGCGGCCTGTAGGTGGACCAGCCAGCCGGTGACCTGCTGGTCCCGCTGCTGCTCCAGGTAGCGCAGCACGCCTCGCTTCATGAACACCTGAGACACAGCAGCACATCGCATCAGCCAGATTCAATAGAGAGCCAAAGTCCCGCCCCTTCCTGTGGACCTCATGGGACATTAACTCGGAAAAAATATGAACGGTAGTGAACAGGGAGAGGCAAATTATTTTTAGATCCCGTTTGAATTGAGCCATGGATTACACATATGACGTTCGTCAATTTAAAAGATAATTTTTCAACCGAAGAAAGTCTCAGTTAGCCGTAGGTTTGTGTTTGAGATCCTCTGATCATTAGAGTAACGTTACATCTCCGGTACGATACACAAAGACAGACACACACACACACACACGGGTACGATACACACAGACATCGTAGCTTCAGCGAGACGTCATCCATGAAGTGTGGAGTCTTTCTAATTACATATTTTCACAGTCTTATACTTCTAGCTACTTTCTTCGGTTGAAAAATAATGTTTTAAATTGACGAACATCATATTTGTAATCCACGGCTCCATTAAAACGGGATCAAAAAATAATCATCATCTTTCCATTGACTCTCGTTCTTATTTTTTCCGAATTAAGGTCCCATGGACCGGAAGTAGAAGGGGCGGGACTTCGGCTCTCTATGTTCGGCTGTTCGATTCGATTCGCCAAAAATGCTGGTACCAGTATAGGCGAGTACTGGAGTTTGTGCACCAATCCAACACCACCTATGGCGCCATTTTGATGCTACAAAGAGATCACCTCCCGTTAGCGTCCCATTGACTCCCATTCATTTTGACGTCCCTTTGACAGAGAATAACTTTACATCTGAAGCGTTTAAAGACTCTATGTGTCCATTGTTTATTTCTAAAGAAACACAACAATGTATAAAAGGCTCCATTACCTTGTAGCTCACGTTATGGCAGCAGACGCTTTTATAAAAATAGGCTAACGATTGGGTCATAACCACGAGACTTACTGTCACACAGTAGAGGAATTACCGTATAGTACAGGAGAAGCTCACAGGCAGTTTGGACTTCCATTAGCTGTTTAGGTTTAATTACTAATGTTAACTAGCATGTTAGTGATCAGTAATTAGCCTGTGTCTATGTTATCTCCTTACATATACCTACACTCTCCGTCTCTGTAAGATTGGGAATGATTGAGATTTCTCTCGGCACAGCTACCAGAAGACTTCACACTTTCAGACAGGTTGCTCACGTCACATCTACGTCTGGAGGCTGCTCAGTAACGCTCAGCCAGCACCGGGAAAGAGACTTCTGATATCCTTCACTGGTCTCGTACAGAGACACGGGGTCTGGTGGTCCAGTTTATATATATATATATATATATATATATATATATATATATATATATATATATACTGTCTATGGGCCGGATGTCCACGCGTTACCTTCCTCTTTCTTTGTGTTGGCGTTCTAACCCCCGTGATGTCCTCGGGGCAAATTTGACCCATTTTGAAAAAAAGATCTTTATCAGAAAAGTGGTTTTCTTTCAAACCAAATTTATGGTGGCTTGTTCCACACAACGCTTTTTACAAGTAAAACAAATCATCAGCCCCACTACTTTATTTAAATTTTGATGTTTTATTAAATTTTATAGCATTTAAAAAAAAAACATTTTATGAAAGAACGTTGATAAAAGTGACAAAAATGTCTGCAAAAGTTTCTAAAAAAACGTGGATGGAAAAAGAAACAACAAAAACGTCTAACGGCGCAGAAAAAAATTTACAAAATCATCCGGGGGGGCAGAAGCAACAAAAGCTTTGAAAAAGACGACCAAAACGTTGAAAAGAAAGTTTAAATTTTGACCCATTTGGTTCTAACCTCCGGGGGCATAGGCGCCGATACCGAAAATCCTGAGCACCCTACGTGTGCCCGGCTGCCACTAGGCTACATTGATTTAAAATTAAACATTGCAGTTGGTGCTTTAAGTGGAGAGTCTGTCATAGTGGGATTGGTTATGTCGGTGGCATTGATTCTTAATTTCCCACGAAGCTGATCGCGGTTACTTTTCCGTTAAACTTCTCATCTCCGATCCTATCTGTATCTGTGAGAAGCGGAGAGTTGAAAGCCTACTTTACGGCTTTATTATCGAGTTAATAGGCGTGTGTGTGTTTGCGTCGGACGCTGTCCATTTCCTAAAGTTGTGAAATGCATACAATTTTTGACTACCGTATTTTCCGGACTATAAGTCACACTTTTTTTCCTACTTTGGCTGGTCCTGCGACTTATAGTCAGGTGCGACTTATATATCAAAATATATATAATTTAACATGTTTTTACATGTTAATTCATACTGAAAACATCACCGTCTACAGCCGCGAGAGGGCGCTCTAGGCTTGTGACAACTACAGTACAGGCCAAAAGTTTTTATTTTCATGACTATTTACATTGTAGATTTTCACTGAAGGCATCAAAACTATGAATGAACACATATGGAATTATGTACTTAACAAAAAAGTGTGAAATAACTGAAAACATGTCTTATATTTCAGATTCTTCAAAGTAGCCACCCTTTGCTTTTTTTGATAACTCTGCAAACCCTTGGTGTTCTCTCAATGAGCTTCATGAGGTAGTCACCTGAAATGGTTTTACCTTCACAGGTGTGCTTTGTCAGGGTTAATTAATGGAATTATTTCGCTTATTAATAAAAAGCAAAGGGTGGCTACTTT
>CM046802.1:30447618-30457618 GCA_025617405.1 Perca schrenkii
TAGGACAGGGACTGCAGTTTAGAAATCTGTCTCCCTGCCAGTGTGCAGTGTGTTTAAAGGTCCCATGACATGGTGCTCTTTGGATGCTTTTATATAGACCTTAGTGGTCCCCTAATACTGTATCTGAAGTCTCTTTTATATAGACCTTAGTGGTCCCTCTAATACTGTATCTGAAGTCTCTTTTATATAGACCTTAGTGGTCCCCTAATACTGTATCTGAAGTCTCTTTTATATAGACCTTAGTGGTCCCCTAATACTGTATCTGAAGTCTCTTTTATATAGACCTTAGTGGTCCCCCTAATACTGTATCTGAAGTCTCTTTTATATAGACCTTAGTGGTCCCCCTAATACTGTATCTGAAGTCTCTTTTATATAGACCTTAGTGGTCCCCTAATACTGTATCTGAAGTCTCTTTTATATAGACCTTAGTGGTCCCCTAATACTGTATCTGAAGTCTCTTTTATATAGACCTTAGTGGTCCCCTAATACTGTATCTGAAGTCTCTTTTATATAGACCTTAGTGGTCCCCTAATACTGTATCTGAAGTCTCTTTTATATAGACCTTAGTGGTCCCTTAATACTGTATCTGAAGTCTCTTTCCCGAAATTCAGCCTTGGTGCAGAATTACAGCCACTAGAGCCAGTCCCACAATGAGCTTTCCTTAGGATGTACCATTTCTGTGTCTGTATCTATTGAGGAGGAGAAGGGAGAGGGGGTGGAGGGGTGGCAGAGATGTTCCCAAGTAATTTTTTTGGAAGTCCAAATCGAGTCTCAAGTCTTTGAGGTCCCAGTCCTAACATGTAGTGGATCACTTACTGCCTGTAGTTTGACGGCAATGCACTGTGAGTGTCTGCGTATGGCTGCCATCCCTCCGCTGAAGGTCTTCCTGATGGTGCCGTTTCTCTGCAGAGAGCGCTGGCTGCTGCCGTCCAGACCGCCCAGACCTCGACACAGAGGGGGCAGGGGGACCTTCGGGCTGAACATCTTCTTCACCTCCGCTCTGAGGAAGACAAAGAGAGAAGCTCGTCATCAAACATTTCGTTTTTGTTGATTTCGTCTTATGTTTTTATGACGATTTTATGTCAACTTTAGAATGGGTTTTTCCGTTACATGTTTGTGTTGTGAAGCAACAGATTGCAGCGTTGTAGTACCCGAGACCGGTCTCGGTCTTAAGACCACATTTTGAAGGTCTCGTCTAATTTTAATTTCTACTTTTTACTGATCCCCAGTGGGGAAATTACAATTTACACTCTTACAAAAATGCCTTTTGAAGCCACCCTCTAACCCCAACAGGACATCTGCTATATTGAAATTAATGAGGGACCACTCAGCCAGGCATGCTAAAACTCTTATTTATGAACTTATATATATCAAAAGGAAAAATAATCTCACTATGAAATATCACAACTTGGTGTCTACATATAACACAGCGCTTTCAAGCCGGAAAGCGGAGTTCACTTTGAGGCGAAAAACCAAATCCTTTCACCCAGGAAAAGCTCCTTAGTTCCTCTGTAGTGTTTTGATCCAAACTACGATCCTTTTTCATAAAATAACACCCCAAATCCCAGAAATAGTGATTTTTTTTTCATAATATGGGCACTTTAACATGTAGGCACATAGACATTACTAGGGCTGTGCTCGATTGAAGAACTTCTTAGTCGACTAACACTCATTCAATCGTATCGACTAATCGATTAGTTGATTTAATCGACAGGTCTGTAAATCTGAGTTTCTCCGCAAAGAGTCGTGCTAAAAGTAAAGTGATAAAGTCTGAGTTGTGTACCTATGGAGGCGGCTGTAGATGTGTAATAAAGGTGTAGTATAGTCTGAGTTGAGGGGGCTGTAGATGTAGTGTACTACTACTGTAGGTAGTGTGCTGTGCTCGATTGAAGAAATTCTTAGTCGACTAACACTCATTCAATCGTATCGACTAATCCAGTGATTTTCAACCACTGTGCCGTGAGACATCGTCCTGTGTGCCGTGGGAAATTATCCGATTTTACTTAATTGGTTCAACAAATTGTTTTATTGAGTTACTGCAAATAATTTTCCATTGTTGCGCATCTGTGCCTCAATATGATGACTGGCAGAGAAATTAAATACTATTCTGTGTCAGTAGGTGGCAGTATAGCGCAATAATGACCTAGTTGATTTAAGACAATAGAATTACTGCCAGCAGGGCAGTAATTTTGCGACCAAAATTTGAGTGTGCGACTGTATTTTACATCCAGTCGCACATGTGCGACCAGTAAATTTGCCCCCTTTTTTACACGTTAAACGTTGACATTTCAGTACCTGAGAGCGCGTAAGCGCAAACTTATCTGTCCTCTCTGAAACACAGAGACAGAGAGCAGAGCTCTGATACACACACAGAGCTGCAGACGATGCGAACTACGTCGGCTCTGCAGTTTTGTGGAAGTCACAGTGAGTCACGGAAATGCAGATAAAGTGGTTTCAAGTGTGTTTACAGTTTTTCATAACTTCACGCAGACAGCGTTTGCTGTGATATGATATTAATGGCGAGCCGAAAGCGGTCGCGGTGCTGTTGACGTTACACTTCCTCAGAGCCGAGCAGGCACAGCAGTGGTCTCTGTGCCCTGGAGGCTGACTGATAGGCTGAGTTTGTAGCCTAAGGCAAGGCAACTTTATTTCTACAGCACCTTTTGGTTGTGTCCCTAAAATGTTCAGTTGGGGGCCACTATGCTCCTAATGAAAAAAAAAGTTAGTCTGGAGCCCTGCTGCCACCTTTCGCGCGCATCCCGCAGTGACAGGATGTAAGCAGTAGGGCCGAGATCATCGATGTAAGCCTGCAAAAGCGATGGATACATTAAAAAAAAAAAGAAAAATGCAGATTCTAATTATTAGGCTACAATGTGTCATTTTTGGTCTGTGGTGTGCCGCGGGATTTTTTTAATGTAAAAACTGTGCCGTGGCTCAAAAAAGGTTGAAAACCACTGGGCTAATCGATTAGTTGATTTAATCTACAGATCTGTAAATCTGATCCACAAAGAGTCGTGCTAAAAGCACCACTTTAATTCTTGTGTTTACCAGAGATGTGCTCGTAAGTTTCTTGGAAACAAGTCATTCAGCATGAAAAAAGCATCAAACATGACTAATGGACTAAAGAGATCTAAGTTGACTAAGACCAAAACGACTGATTAGTCGACTAATCGACTAAGAGGGAGCAGCCCTAGACATGGCCTCCATGTGTATCAGCGTTCTGGGCCTTTGGACGGACTCACATGGTGGAGTTCTGGAGCACACAGATGGCATTCAGAGCCGACGGGTTGTTCTGGATCAGCCCGATCCATCCGCTCAGGTCGTAGCGGACCGGGTCGCAGCCCAGCAGGTGGTTCAGCTCACACTGCAGCGGCTGCTCGCACTCACGCACTGCAGGGACACACAGATACACAGGCTACAGTCAATCACACACACACACACACACACACACACACACGCAGTAACATACACACAGTATCACACACACAGACACACACACACAGAGTAACACATACACAGACACTCACGCAGTGCAGGGACACACAGATACACAGGCTACAGTCAATCACACACACACACACACACACACACACACACGCAGTAACATACACACAGACACACACACAGAGAGTAACACATACACAGACACTCACGCAGTGCAGGGACACACAGATACACAGGCTACAGTCAATCACACACACACACACACATTAAAGATGCAGTAGGTAAGTCTTATAAAACTAACTTTCTGTCATATTTGCTGAAACTGACCCTATGTTCCAGTAGAACTACATGAATTATGTAGACAGCTCCTCTGGCACCTCCTCCAGCCTGTAGTGCCATTTGCAAAATTCCACCGCTCCCGGTCGATTTTCTCCAATCAGGGCCACAGGGGGGCGGGGTCTATCTGCCTGTCAATCACTGCTGAGGCACACACACGCATATACAGCGTTCTCCCCTCCCCCCTCCCCGCGCACGAGCTGCAGAAAAGTTTCCCAAAACTCTGTGAATATTGGAGAGGCTTTTCAGAAGTGGCGTGGCTGCAGGATTTTAAAGATCTGGAGAACGATGCAGATGTAGCCACATTTCCTCTCAACAGGTAACATTATTACCATGAATGATTTATCTTTCACTTGGTTATTAGTAGTCAAAAGTCCACAAAGCTACGTTGGTGAGGATGATAGTAACGTTAGCACAGTGGTCGGTCTGATATGATGCTGTACGGTAGCCTGCTAGTAAGCATCGTTTTACTGTTGGTGAGTAAAGCTAACGTTGTGTTAGTGTTTTAGTTATTGAAGATGTTGTCTGTCTGACATGCCGGCCGGCAGATCTGTCAACCTCCGTTGTGTGGGAGGGGCTTAGGAGACGGTTTGGGCTGCAGCAGAAAGGGAGGAGGGACTGAGAAGTTGTCGATGTTCAAATTTTTTGGCAAAGTCCTTTCTCTTCACAATCTTACCTACTGCAGCTTTAACATACACACAGTAACACACACACAGACACACACACACTGCAGGGACACACAGATACACAGGCTACAGTCAATCACACACACACACACAGTAACATACACACACAGTAACACACACAAAGACACACACACACAGAGTAACACATACACAGACACTCACGCACTGCAGGGACACAGAGTCTGGGTCAACACAGGTACAGTCAATCACACACACACACAGTAACATACACACACAGAGTAACACACACACAGTAACATACACACAAACACACAGTAACATACACACACACACACACACACACACACACAGAGTAACACATGCACAGACACACACGCACTGCAGGGACACAAAGAGTCTGGGTCAACACAGGCTACAGTCAATCACACACACACAGTAACATACACACACAGTAACATACACACACAGAGTAACACATACACAGATACTCAGGCACTGCAGGGACACACAGATATACAAGGTACAGTCAATCACACACACACACACACACACACACACACACACACAGACACACACACACACAGGGAGGTGTGTACCTGTGTTGCTGTAATACTGGCAGACTCTCTGCAGGACGCTGTTCTCATTGGAGGATGGAGTCACCATCTCCTCATCCAGAACCCACAGCAGACCTCTGGGGTCACTATCTGCTGCCCGGACCTTAAACACACACACACAGACACACACACACACACACACACACACACACACAGAGACACACATATGCACACACACACACACACACGCACACACACATACACACACAGACAATTTAATATAATTAGCAGGAAAGAGAATATTAAGCTTTTGCTGTTTTTCAAGCATAAATGATGCAAAAAGTCTGAGTTGTGTACCTGTGGAGGCGGATGTAGATGTGTAATAAAGGTGTAATAAAGTCTGAGTTGTGTACCTGTTGAGGGGGCTGTAGATGTGTATTACAGGTGTAATAAAGTCTGAGTTGTGTACCTGTGAAGGCGGCTGTAAATGTGTAATAAAGGTGTAATAGAGTCTGAGTTGTGTACCTGTGGAGGGGGCTGTAGATGTGTAATAAAGGTGTAATATAGTCTGAGTTGTGTACCTGTGGAGGCGGCTGTAGATGTGTAATAAAGGTGTAATATAGTCTGAGTTGTGTACCTGTGGAGGCAGCTGTAGATGTGTAATAAAGTCTGAGTTGTGTACCTGTGGAGGCGGCAGTAGATGTGTAATAAAGGTGTAATAAAGTCTGAGTTGTGTACCTGCGGAGGCGGCTGTAGATGTGTAATAAAGTCTGAGTTGTGTACCTGTGGAGGGGGCTGTAGATGTGTAATAAAGGTGTAATAAAGTCTGAATTGTGTACCTGTAAAGGCGGCTGTAGATGTGTAATAAAGGTGTAATAGAGTCTGAGTTGTGTACCTGTGGAGGCGGCTGTAGATGTGTAATAAAGGTGTAATAAAGTCTGAGATGTGTACCTGTGGAGGCGGCTGTAGATGTGTAATAAAGGTGTAATAAAGTCTGAGTTGTGTACCTGCCGAGGCGGCTGTAGATGTGTGATAAAGGTGTAATAAAGTCTGAGTTGTGTACCTGTGGAGGCGGCTGTAGATGTGTAATAAAGGTGTAATAAAGGTGTAATAAAGTCTGAGTTGTGTACCTGTGGAGGCGGCTGGTCGATGGCAGACACCACCTCCGCTGGACTGTTCTCGGGACACTCCAGCTCCGCGGGGATCTTCTCCTGTTACACACAACACAACACGTCAGACAGGGTCAGCTGGTCTACCCTGAAACCGGCCGAATATCACAAAATAAATGAATGAAAAGTCCAGTAACAATTTCGTGTAAGGAGCCCCGAAGTGGACAAAAAAAAAGTTCCATAATTTGAACCATTAATAATCAGCAGGGGAGGGGAAAAAAATACATTGCAATATATCATTGTCCTTTATGCAATACGAGAATGGATACTGTCGGTACACGATCCGTTCTGCACATGCGCAAGAGACCCAGCCCATTGACTTATGTCCACTGTAGTGGACATTTGAGTTTCATTCCTCTCCTTTGGATCTTTTGTGCAAGTCTCTTAATTCCTGCTGTACTGTACAGAGGACATCCTGGGCTTTTCAGTTATGTGTTATTTGATTGGCTGGGAGGCCCGGGGAACCGCCTCTATCTTTTCAATCCAAAACGGACAGCATAGGAACATAAGCACATTTTATGGAAAGATAAGAGATGAGTCAAATATTGTTTGTTTATGGTTTTGTTACTATGGTAATCATATATTTTCTTGTTCATTAAGGTGTTAGGAATCATATATTGAGTTCTGATAGAAACTACATTATGTATCTTTTGAAAAATTTGCCATTTTATGAATGTCAATTTTAGTGGACACATCAGGACTATCTTCATGTAAATAATGACCCCACATCTAACAAATTTGTCTGTTTTCGTACTCAAATTATCCTCTTGTCCACTACAGTGGACATTCTTTAAATAAATAAAAATAAAAAAAATTAAATTGTAAGATGTTTTTTTTAACCTTAAACAGGTATGGAATCACAAAAAAATCTGATTAGGAAAAACAAACTTTTCCTTGGTTCTCAGGAGGTTATGTTGGCGCATGCGCTGTTGTACGAGGATTTACGACACTGCACGATCTGTTCCACGCTTCCGGTCGACAGCCAAGCTAACGTTAGTTTAGCTAACAGCTAATTCGGCTAACCGCTAGCTGAGACAGCATGTAATAACTTTAAAAGACCCTCAAAATAAAACGTTAACATATATAACAGCTGTTACATCAGTTCTACTTTACTTGTGCTCATTTAAAATCCAATCACTCAATACTTGTCTTTATTGTTATTACTGTAAAGTTTTAATTTAGCTGTAGTCTGCTTTTCCCATTAAGTTTGACTTAACGTCATTTTAGACTGAAAGCTGTCAGCTAGCGGTTAGCTGAATTAGCTGTTAGCTAAACTAACGTTAGCTTCCTGTTGGAGGCTAGCCATAGGCTAGCGTGGAACAGATCGTGCAGGTCGTAAACAGTAATATCTTGCGCATGTGCAGAACAGATCGTGCAGGCAGAACGGATCGTGTACCGACAGATACGCTGGGGCCAAACAGATGCCCCCAAGACACGTTTACGTTTGCTGTTGTCCTCGTGTCAAATCCGATCCGTTTTCAAAAACTCCGCAGTTTGAGTTTCTTTCAACCTAATTGTGAAAAAAATTGAATAATGTAGATCACATGTGTCAAACTCGAGGCCCGCAGGCCAAATCTGGCCCCTCACAGGTTTTGATCCGGCCCGCATATCAATTTAGGTTCACAATACATTTTGGCCCGTCTAGTTTTTCTAGCTTTTTCAATGTTTTATCGCTTATTCTGAAGTTTTTGTCACTTTTGCAGACGCTTTTGGTGCTTTTTTTTCCCCCCAATGTTTTTGTCGCTTTTTTCGAAATCTTTTGTTGCTTTTTTCGAAATTTTTTGTTTCTGTTTTTCGAAAGTTTTTGTTGCTTTTTTCTTTGATGGCTAAGTTACTTTTTTGGGGGCTTTAGGGCAAACTGTAAGTGAGAAGGCTATATGAGACATGCAATAATCCAGTAAAAGATCCTTGACTTTTTTTCTCAATATAATTAAAGCATGTGAATAAAATAATGTCTGGCCCTTGATGCGATTCTTATTTTGACGTGCGGCCCTAAGTGAATTTGAGTTTGACACCCCTGATGTAGATGGTCCCATACAACGCGCTTCACAAGTAAAATACATGATGAGTTCACTACTTTTCATTGAATTTGGGCGTTTAATTCAATTTTAAAGCATTTGAAAAAAATAAATGAAACAACAAAAAAATCGAAAAAGGTGATAAAAAAAATTTGAAAAAAGTGAATGCTGAAAAAGACAACCAAAAGGTTTGGATTTTAGACCCAGAAAAGTCCATGGTCATGTTCATAGTTAGACCAATATCGTGATGTATCATTATATTATTGTCCAGCAAAATATATATATATATATATATATATATATATATATAGTACAGGCCAAAAGTTTGGACACACCTTCTCATTCAATGCGTTTCCTTTTTATTTTCATGACTATTTACATTGTAGATTCTCACTGCAGGCATCAAAACTATGAATGAACACATATGGAATTATGTACTTAACAAAAAAGTGTGAAATAACTGAAAACATGTCTTATATTTTAGATTCTTCAAAGTAGCCACCCTTTGCTTTTTTTATTAATAAGGGAAATAATTCCACTAATGAACCCTGACAAAGCACACCTGTGAAGGTAAAACCATTTCAGGTGACTACCTCATGAAGCTCATTGAGAGAACACCAAGGGTTTACAGAGTTATCAAAAAAAGCAAAGGGTGGCTACTTTGAAGAATCTAAAATATAAGACATGTTTTCAGTTATTTCACACTTTTTTGTTAAGTACATAATTCCATGTGTGTTCATTCATAGTTTTGATGCCTTCAGTGAGAATCTACAATGTAAATAGTCATGAAAATAAAGAAACACATTGAATGAGAAGGTGTGTCCAAACTTTTGGCCTGTACTGTATGTCTTATTATATATAATATGTCTTGACATTATCGGCATTGTGAGCCCTGTATCGTATCACGAGGTACCCTGTGATCTGTGATTCCCACCCCTTATCCGTCTGTGCATGTGGACTCCTGGTTACCTGGTTACCTGTGTGTATCTGTCCAGTGTGTGTGTGAAAGTGTGTGTGTGGTAGTGCTCCAGCAGCCTCTCCTGCAGGTAGTTGTGACAGAGTTCGGGCCAGCTGGCGGCTCGCTCCTCTGCCGAGTGTCTCGGGTTCCTGAGGCCCGGCGTGTCCACCACCATCACCGAGGCTAACGTCAGCTGCTGGCCGCTCAGAGCCCTGGACAACACACACACACACACAGACACATAGATACACACACACATAGATATACACACACACATAGATATACACACACACAAATTGTCAACATTGGTGGTGATGGCGCAGTGGATATGACCCATGCCTTTGGGAGGTCTGGGTTCAATTCCCACTGCGATACATCAACCAATGTGTCAGCCACGTGAGGTGACCTAGCGTGAGGTGCTGAGGTGTGTCCGTGTGACCGTAGCGTGACCGTAGCGTGACCGTAGCGTGACCGTAGCGTGAACGTAGCATGGCCGTAGCGTGACCGTAGCATGACCTAGTGTGAGGTGCTGAGGTGTGTCCGTGTGACCGTAGCGTGACCGTAGCGTGACCATAGCGTGACCGTAGCGTGACCGTAGCGTGGCCGTGGCGTGGCCGTAGCGTGGCCGTAGCGTGACCGTAGCGTGGCCGTAGCATGACCGTAGCGTGGCCGTAGCATGACCGTAGCGTGGCCGTAGCATGGCCACAGCGTGACCACAGCGTGACCGTAGCATGGCCACAGCGTGACCGTAGCGTGACCGTATTGTGACCGTATTGTGACCATAGCGTGACCGTAGCGTGACCGTAGCATGGCCGTAGCATGGCCGTAGCATGGCCACAGCGTGACCTTAGAGTGGCCGTAGCGTGGCCGTAAC
>CM046802.1:30462618-30542618 GCA_025617405.1 Perca schrenkii
AACCGCTGGTTTAATACGTTGTTTTATGTGCTATCATCACATGCTAATTGACAAACTCTTGGGACTATATTTGTGTACATTGCATCTCTTGATACTGTGAACTTTTGCACATTCCTCAGACAACTTTGCCCATTTCTGCACAAAATTACAATTCTAAAACCTGCACACCTCTTTACTTTTTATTAAGATACAGTACAGGCCAAAAGTTTGGGCACACCTTCTCATTCAATGCGTTTCGTTTTTATTTTCATGACTATTTACATTGTAGATTCTCACTGAAGGCATCAAAACTATGAATGAACACATATGGAATTATGTACTTAACAAAAAAGTGTGAAATAACTGAAAACATGTCTTATATTTTAGATTCTTCAAAGTAGCCACCCTTTGCTTTTTTATTAATAAGGGAAATAATTCCACTAATTAACCCTGACAAGGCATGTTTTCAGTTATTTTACACTTTTTTGTTAAGTACATAATTCCATATGTGTTCATTCATAGTTTTGATGCCTTCAGTGAGAATCTACAATGTAAATAGTCATGAAAATAAAGAAAAAAACGCATTGAATGAGAAGGTGTGTCCAAACTTTTGGCCTGTACTGTATGTATGTATGTATGTATGTATGTATGTATGTATGTATGTATGTATGTATGTATGTATGTATGTATGTATGTATGTATGTATGTATGTATATATATATATATATATATATATATATATATATATATATATATATATATATATTTGTTGAAGCTGCACTTTCATATGTCTCTTTGTAGTTTTTCTAATTTAAAGCTAATGTACTTGCATATGTTCTCGTGTTATCATTAGCTTCCCAGCTCGGGAAATGGGACTGCCTGAGGAGCACTTGAATGCATCATGAGAGTGAGTGCGTGCCGGTGATGAGTCAGTGAATGCATCATGAGAGTGAGTGTGTGCCGGTGATGAGTCAGTGAATGCATCGTGAGAGTGTGATGAGTCAGTGTTACCTTTGCAGGCCCCGGCGGCTCCCAGATGGTAGATGCCGGCCAGAACGTGCCAGATCGCCCTCTGCTCCCCTAACGAGAAGCTGAGCGTCTCCATGGCAGCCAGGAGCTTGGTGAAGGCGACGGACGCACGCTGTTTCTCCTCAACCTAACATCAGACAGACAGGCAGACAGACAGGCAGGCAGACAGACAGACAGACGGGCAGGCAGACAGAGAGACAGACAGAGAGGCAGACAGACAGGCAGGCAGACAGAGAGACAGGCAGAGAGGCAGGCAGGCAGGCAGGCAGGCAGACAGGCAGGCAGACAGGCAGAGAGGCAGGCAGACAGGCAGGCAGACAGAGAGACAGGCAGAGAGGCAGGCAGACAGGCAGGCAGACAGGCAGAGAGGCAGGCAGACAGGCAGGCAGACAGAGAGGCAGGCAGACAGGCAGACAGAGAGGCAGGCAGGCAGACAGACAGACAGGCAGGCAGGCAGAGAGACAGGCAGACAGACAGAGAGACATGCAGAGAGGCAGGCAGACAGACAGGCAGGCAGGCAGAGAGACAGGCAGACAGACAGACAGGCGGACAGACAGACAGACAGGCAGGCAGGCAGAGAGACAGGCAGACAGGCGGACAAACAGACAGACAGACAGACAGGCAGGCAGGCAGGCAGGTGGCAGGCAGACAGGCAGACAGACCAAAAAAAACAGACAGACAGACAGACAGACAGGCAGGCAGGCAGAAGACAGACAGAAAGGCAGACAGGCAGGCAGAAGACAGACAGGCAGGCAGGTGGCAGGCAGACAGACAAAAAAAACAGACAGGCAGGCAGGTGGCAGGCAGGCAGACAGGCAGACAGACAGACAAAAAAAAAAAACAGACAGACAGTTGGTCTCTGAAATCAGCTTCTTAATAAAGTAAACAGCTGAGTCACATTTCATCTCCCATCACAGCCTGAGTCTCTCTTCCCGGCATGATGTCACCTCTTCATCCATCCTCTCTTGGCTCATTTGTCTGTTTTTTATTCCCCCACTGCTTCAACCTCACACGGGCACAAAATCAAAAACACAGGAAAGTTTCTGAGCCTCGCGTTTCCTTTTGTTGCAAATTCATGCTGATCTGAGAGTTGTTTTTTTTTTGCTTAACGTTGCACTCACTGATCCCTGTCTCAACTCAAGTGTGTGTCCTCCTGAGGTGTATTGTCATCCTATTTTATCTGATCATTCTATAACTTGTATTTAAGCTTTATATGACTGGTATCTAAGATTCAACAGGAGAACTCAGATGAACTTTAGCCTACTTTCAGAGGACACCTCTCTGAAAACATCTGTAAAGTGTTATCAATGGGGCCCCCAAGGTACAGATGTCATTGTTGAAAAGAAGGCCAGTTGGCTTGTAGCCATTGGTCAATTATTGATCCCAGCTTAAATTAGGAAGTATAGATATACCATGTGTTAACAAAGAAAGCCAGAGGACCACTGGAGAATCGGGGAAACAGGTCCTCTCCGAGCTCTGCAGGGCTTGTCAATTGATGCTGATTTCTTTGATGTAAATAAACCTTTATAATCAAGAAACAGTGTCGGCGGATTCCTCAGCACACAACATTACAGCATCGCTACCAAATACACTACACTCCCAGCCAGGGGCGGATCTACCGGGGTGGTATAGGGTGGCAAATGCCACCCTAAAAGAAAGCCTTGCCACCCCCTGCTGCCACGAATTAAAAGTTACGGACAATTTGACCATTTACAATGCAACTGTTTGCTTCCTCTCTCACACATCTGCCACTCATCACCTGTGTCTCACCTTAATGCCTTTCCTGTGATAATGACCCTTACTTCTATCATACATCTGTCTCCTATTAAGTGAGATCACATTGTATGGTCACTTATTCCTAATATATTTCTATCATACTTCTCTCTCCTATTAAGTGAGATCACATTGTATGGTCACTTATTCCTAATTCCTCAAATGCAGGACACTGATTGCATGAGATTAAGTGTGTCTGGATGAGTTTGTTAATGGCAGCCTGTGCCCATTTAGTAGTGTGTACATACTATTTCTCATCAAACTGTGATAACTGTGATTGAATTCAGTATCTATACAGTACGTCTGACATATGTTGCCACCCCTCACAAATTCAGCCCCCCTCGCCACCCCAAAAATATTTTTCTAGATCCGCCCCTGCTCCCAGCAGAGGTGGATCTCGTCTCTACTGTACCTTGGTGGGGTGAACGATCCCGAAAGAGTTGGCGTCAGGAAGCTGGTGCAGCTGCAGTTCAGTCCTGATGAAGAATAATCAAACGCTGTGAGGACTACACGTATAATCAGAAGACCAGAATGTCAAACACTTCAGTTAGCCTAGCATTAGCATTAGAGAGACTATCAACCCCTGGCTGATGGACCAGAGTCTGGTAGGACCAGGCTAATGTACCAGAGTCTGGTAGGACCAGGCTAGTGTACCAGAGTCTGGTAGGACCAGGCTAATGTACCAGAGTCTGGTAGGACCAGGCTAATGTACCAGAGTCTGGTAGGACCAGGCTAGTGTACCAGAGTCTGGTAGGACCAGGCTAATGTACCAGAGTCTGGTAGGACCAGGCTAATGTACCAGAGTCTGGTAGGACCAGGCTAGTGTACCAGAGTCTGGTAGGACCAGGCTAATGTACCAGAGTCTGGTAGGACCAGGCTAATGGACCAGAGTCTGGTAGGACCAGGCTAGTGTACCAGAGTCTGGTAGGACCAGGCTAATGTACCAGAGTCTGGTAGGACCAGGCTAATGGACCAGAGTCTGGTAGGACCAGGCTAATGGACCAGAGTCTGGTAGGACCAGGATAATGTACCAGAGTCTGGTAGGACCAGGCTAATGGACCAGAGTCTGGTAGGACCAGGCTAATGGACCAGAGTCTGGTAGGACCAGGATAATGTACCAGAGTCTGGTTGGACCAGGCTAATGGACCAGAGTCTGGTTGGACCAGGCTAATGGACCAGAGTCTGGTAGGACCAGGCTAATGGACCAGAGTTTGGTAGGACCAGGATAATGTACCAGAGTCTGGTAGGACCAGGATAATGTACCAGAGTCTGGTAGGACCAGGCTAGTGTACCAGAGTCTGGTAGGACAAGACTAATGGACCAGAGTCTGGTAGGACCAGGCAAGTGTACCAGAGTCTGGTAGGACAAGACTAATGGACCAGAGTCTGGTAGGAACAGGCAAGTGTACCAGAGTCTGGTAGGACAAGACTAATGGACTAGAGTCTGGTAGGACCAGGCAAGTGTACCAGATTCTGGTAGGACCAGGCTAATGGACCAGAGTCTGGTAGGACCAGGCTAGTGTACCAGAGTCTGGTAGGACCAGGCTAGTGTACCAGAGTCTGGTAGGACCAGGCTAGTGGACCAGAGTCTGGTAGGACCAGGCTAGTGGACCAGAGTCTGGTAGGACCAGGCTAGTGTACCAGAGTCTGGTAGGACCAGGCTAGTGGACCAGAGTCTGGTAGGACCAGGCTAGTGTACCGGCTAAACGTACCAGGTACTATCCCCAACTTGTTGCTAATGGAAACCAGTAGTTACCTCATCTCTGTGCTGAGTCCTGCCAGCATCTGAGAGAAGACCAGGAAGTTAGTCTCTCCGGGGGTCTTCTGGCACACCTTCCATTTGTCCAACATCACCGTCTGATGGAGAGAGAAACACGAGCAGAGCTCAGGCCAGGTTACCCCCCAGGATTCAGCAGAGGTAGACTGGTCCCCTCCTTACAGAAACAGGAAAGACTACCCACTCCCCAAAAGTGTGTGTGTGTGTGTGCGTGTGTGTTCCTGGCCTGTGTGTGCCTGTGTGTGTGTGTGTGTGTGTCTGTGTGTGCCTGTGTGTGTGTGTGTGTGTCTGTGTGAGACTGTGTGTGTGCGTGTGTGTATGTTAGTGTGTGTCTGTGTGAGACTGTGTGTGTGCTTGTGTGTGTGTGTGTGTGTGTGTGTGTGTGTGTATGTGTCTGTTTGTGTGACTGTGTGTGTTAGTGTGTATGTGCGTGTGCCTGTGTGTGTGTGTGTGTGTGTGTGTGTGTGTGCCTGTGTGTGTGCCTGTGTGTGTATGTGTGTGTGCCTGTGTCTCTGTGCCTGTGTGTGTGTGTGTGTATGTGTGTGCCTGTGTGTGTGTGTGTGTATGTGTGTGTGTGCCTGTGTGTGTTCCTTGGTGTGTATGTGTGTGTGCCTGTGTCTCTGTGCCTGTGTGTGTGTGTGTGTGTGTGTGTGTGTGTGTCTGTTTGTGTGACTGTGTGTGTTAGTGTGTCTGTGCGTGTGCCTGTGTGTGTGTGTGTATGTGTGTGTGCCTGTGTGTGTGCATGTGTGTGTGCCTGTGTGTGTGTGTGTGTGTGTGTGTGTGTGCCTGTGTGTGTACGTGTGCGTGCCTGTGTGTGTGTGTGTGTGTGTGTGTGTGTGTGTGTGTGCCTGTGTGCGTGCCTATGTGTGTGTGTGTGTGTGTGTGTGTGTGTGTGTGTGTGTGTGTGTGTGTGTGCGTGCCTATGTGTGTGTGTGTGTGTGTGTGTGTGTGTGTGTGTGTGTTGCTTGCCTGCAGGTGTCCAGCAGCAGCGTGTCCAGCGTGGTTGAAGTCCAGGGAGAAGACCATGGCGAAACGAGACGAGGCGTCGCTGTGCTGCGAGCTCACACAGCCAAACGACCTCAGGACCGTGAACATGGCCTGCACACGCTCCGCTGGCCACGCAGTCACAACAACACAAGATCAGCTGACAGGCAAGGGTAAAATATGGGACATATGTTCTGGGCGTTCACAAATGTGAAGTTATTTTATAAAGCTAAAACATTCTGGCATTTTTGGAGCTGTAGAACACACAACCATTGGCGATTTTAGACCCTTTTTAGATTTATTTATTTATTTATATACAGTACAGGCCAAAAGTTTGGACACACCTTCTCATTCAATGCGTTTCCTTTTTATTTTCATGACTATTTACATTGTAGATTCTCACTGAAGGCATCAAAACTATGAATGAACACATATGGAATTATGTACTTAACAAAAAAGTGTGAAATAACTGAAAACATGTCTTATATTTTAGATTCTTCAAAGTAGCCACCCTTTGCTTTTTTTGGTAACTCTGCAAACCCTTGGTGTTCTCTCAATGAGCTTCATGAGGTAGTCACCTGAAATGGTTTTACCTTCACAGGTGTGCCTTGTCAGGGTTCATTAGTGGAATTATTTCCCTTATTAATAAAAAAGCAAAGGGTGGCTACTTTGAAGAATCTAAAATATGAGACATGTTTTTAGTTATTTCACACTTTTTTGTTAAGTACATAATTCCATATGTGTTCATTCATAGTTTTGATGCCTTCAGTGAGAATCTACAATGTAAATAGTCATGAAAATAAAAAGGAAACACATTGAATGAGAAGGTGTGTCCAAACTTTTGGCCTGTATGTCTTGGGCCAGGTTATGGCAACAATTGCTAATTTCCACCTGTAGTCCCTGGGCAGGTAGACCCTTTTAAACCCTTTTTAGATTTATTTATTTATTTATTTGATAGGGACAATGCTCATTGATCAACAGACAAATTACTTGCTGTAAACAAGCCAGAGTTAGCCTCAAGTGCTAGTTTCCTAATATGGAGGAAACGCATTAAATGAGAAGGTGTGTCCAAACTTTTGGCCTGTACTCTATATATATATATATATATATATATATATATATATATATATATATATATATATATATATATATATATATACACACGGGTACGTGTAAACAGACACTTGAAAACGGAGAGGTTGAAATGTCCGTTTATGAAAATAGCCGACCACGTGGAAACGTAGCATAAGTCTCTATCTGATCTGTCAGAGGGAGAGCAGGCGACAGTTGTGAAGTTTAACGTTGGTAGTCCCCAGAGAAGAAGGAGGTCATTTCATGGTGCAGATTAGAACCCAAAATTGAAACGTAAGCAACAAAAAAATTGCTGAATGTGAGAACATTGTGTCCAATTGTTCGTCATTACTGTGACTTATAAAGTGTCAGCTTTAGTTCCATCATAGTGTTAATAGTGTCGAAAAGCATTAGCTGATGTATTATCACTCTATCCGTGTCACATTCTCATTGAAAGGTCCCACTTTATGAGGTTTTTTAACATTAATATGAGGTTCCCCCAGCCTGCCTATGGTCCCCCAGTAGCTAGAAATGGTGATAGGTGTAAACTGAGCCCTGGGTATCCTGCTCTGTCTTTGAGAAAATGAAAGCTCAGATGGACCAATCAGGAATCTGAATTTCGGGAAAGAGACTTCAGATACAGTATTAGAGGACCACTAAGGCCTATATAAAAGAGACTTCAGATACAGTATTAGAGGACCACTAAGGTCTATATAAAAGAGACTTCAGATACAGTATTAGAGGACCACTAAGGTCTATATAAAAGAGACTTCAGATACAGTATTAGAGGACCACTAAGGTCTATATAAAAGAGACTTCAGATACAGTATTAGGGGACCACTAAGGTCTATATAAAAGAGACTTCAGATACAGTATTAGAGGACCACTAAGGTCTATATAAAAGAGACTTCAGATACAGTATTAGGGGACCACTAAGATCTATATAAAAGAGACTTCAGATACAGTATTAGGGGACCACTAAGATCTATATAAAAGAGACTTCAGATACAGTATTAGGGGACCACTAAGGTCTATATAAAAGAGACTTCAGATACAGTATTAGGGGACCACTAAGGTCTATATAAAAGAGACTTCAGATACAGTATTAGAGGACCACTAAGGTCTATATAAAAGAGATTTCAGATACAGTATTAGGGGGACCACTAAGGTCTATATAAAAGAGACTTCAGATACAGTATTAGAGGGACCACTAAGGTCTATATAAAAGAGACTTCAGATACAGTATTAGGGGACCACTAAGGTCTATATAAAAGAGACTTCAGATACAGTATTAGGGGACCACTAAGGTCTATATAAAAGAGACTTCAGATACAGTATTAGGGGACCACTAAGGTCTATATAAAAGAGACTTCAGATACAGTATTAGAGGGACCACTAAGGTCTATATAAAAGAGACTTCAGATACAGTATTAGAGGACCACTAAGGTCTATATAAAAGAGACTTCAGATACAGTATTAGGGGACCACTAAGGTCTATATAAAAGAGACTTCAGATACAGTATTAGAGGACCACTAAGGTCTATATAAAAGAGACTTCAGATACAGTATTAGGGGACCACTAAGATCTATATAAAAGAGACTTCAGATACAGTATTAGGGGACCACTAAGATCTGTATAAAAAGAGACTTCAGATACAGTATTAGGGGACCACTAAGGTCTATATAAAAGAGACTTCAGATACAGTATTAGAGGGACCACTAAGGCCTATATAAAAGAGTCTTCAGATACAGTATTAGGGGACCACTAAGGTCTATATAAAAGAGACTTCAGATACAGTATTAGGGGACCACTAAGGTCTATATAAAAGAGACTTCAGATACAGTATTAGGGGACCACTAAGGTCTATATAAAAGAGACTTCAGATACAGTATTAGGGGACCACTAAGGTCTATATAAAAGAGACTTCAGATACAGTATTAGGGGACCACTAAGGTCTATATAAAAGAGACTTCAGATACAGTATTAGGGGACCACTGAGATCTATATAAAAGCATCCAAAGTGCACCATGTCATGGGACCTTTAAAGGTCTGATCCTAGAATCGCCCCTGACCAGAACAGGTTTGTTAAAAAGCTAAAAGTTTTGGGGACTTTTGAGAAATCATCCGGGGCTGGAGCCCGACTCACCGCTGATCTTCTCCCTGGTCGTACCGGCCTGTTTGAGGAGAGCGAGCGTGAAGGCCTGGCATGCGGTGGTCTTGCCGGTGCCGCTGCGTCCCAGCGCGCATACACTGTGGTCTCTCCTGGAGCCCACCATGGACACGTACACCCGTTTGACCAGAGCAGCCAGCGCGGGAGGAGCATCCCACACCGACTCGCCCCGCCGAGACTTTGGAGTCTGACAGAGAAGAAGAAAGTTAAACATCACCCATGTAGTTTCATCTGGTTCCACTGCAAATCAACGTTTTTATAGATTTTTTTTTTAAAGTGCTCATATTATGCTTTTGGGATTTTTTCCCTTTCCTTTATTGTGTTATATATATTTGTGTGTGCACGTTATCGGTTTACAAAGTGAAAAAGCTCAAAGTCCCCCCCAAAGGGACTTACCATCTCCAACAGAAAACACTGTTCACCAACTGCTCCAAACAGCTCTATTGTAGTCCAGCACGCCCTCATCCTCTGCTTCTGACTGGCTAGTAGTCCTTACCTAGCTACTGTCAGGGCACGCCCTCATACTCTGCTTCTGACTGGCTAGTAGTCCTTACCTAGGTACTGAGCATGTGCGACTCCCAACAAAGATGGAACAGAAGTGAGAGGTCTCACTCTGTAGCTAAAACAGAGAGCTCAACACACAGGGTGAAAAGAGGAGCTGCAGCAATGTGCAGCACAACAAAAATATGGTGTTTTTTGAAAATTAAACCATGTAAACCTATTCTGATACAACCTATAAATAAAAAATAAGCATTATATGAGCCCTTTAAATAAAGTAAATTCACATTATCTAGTTTCAACATATGGATGATCATTTCTGGAAATCTGCTCTTGGAAAATACAGAATTATTTTGCTCCTCTATTTTAAAAATGTTCTGTTGGAACAGACAATAAAGTTTTATCTTATCTTCACTTAAGCTTTTCGAAGAAATGTTTAAAGACTGAATGCCTCTAAATGGATTTTTAAAATGATATAAAGATTATGACTTGAAAACAAATAAGCAGCGCCGATGCTGAAGACCTGTAAACGACGCTGACCAATCAGAGCAGAGTGGGCTATTTTTTCATGTCTCAGACAGAGGGGGCATACAGGTATATTCAGACAGTAGGAGAAAAATATAGTGTTTTTTGAACATTAAAGCATGTTAAATGTTCTATCAGAAGCCCAACATGCAAGTATGAACCTAAAAATGAGCATGATATGGGACCTTTAAAGCCTCTGAACACCCACACAGGTGTTTTCAGTTTTTCTGGCTGATTACTGTAGACCTCTTCACATGTTGAAGGTGGGCTGAAGCTTTGATGGGAATTTATTAGTTCACAAATCTTTTCTACTAATAATAATGATAAAACTGTCATTTGTCCTGCCCTAACAGGTGCAACAAAGCTTACAAGAGACTCAGGAAGATTTCAATCAGTCTATAGACACCTAGGGCCCTATTTTAACGATGTAAGGGGCCCTATCTTGCGCCAGGTGCAAGATAGGGCCCCTAGTTTATATCCTCAACGTTCCACTTCCAGGATTGCTCCGTTGCCGACTGAATATCTGCCGGATTTCACTCAGTTGGGCAGGATATCCGTTACCTTGGGCTTCCTCTGTGTTGGCGTTCTAACCTCCGGTGGATTTGTGAGGACTATGGTTAACTGCTCCTCAGATCTTTGCAGGGTAAATCCAGACAGCTAGCTAGACTATCTGTCCAATCAGAGTTTTCTGTTGCACGACTAAAACCACTTCGGAGCTCCCGAGGCTATTTTGCAGAGGCACCGTGGCTCCGTCCGGCACCACCCAAGACGATTGTGATTGGTTTAAAGAAATGCCAATAAACCAGAGCACGGTTTTCTCCCATCCCAGAATGCTGTGTGGATTAGCCAGACCTTCCTACGGTGGTCCACGCAAGAAGAGGGAAGAGGGCCAATCAGCCAGGTTAACTGAAAACACCCGTGTGGGTGTTCAGGGCCTTTTAAAGCTTTGTGTTTGGAAAAGGAGTTTGGATCTTTCAATGTGAGAGCAAATAATCCACCGTGTGTTTGACTTCACCTTGCTGTGAGCCTGTAATGGAGGCCAGAAGTTGACCAGGTTGGGTCCCGCGTGTGTGAGCGGCAGGTTGGCTTTAGCCCGACTGGTCAGATTGTGCAGAACTCCGCATTCGTTGACACTGTGCAGGTCGCTCAGATCCTCGCACAGGTCCAGCTCTGACGGGTTACACTGCGGAGGAGGAGGAGGAGGAGGGAGGAGGAGGAGGAGGGAGTCATGCTGTCAGTCCGTTAAAGGCCTAACAACATTTATACAGTATCTCACAACAGTGAGTACACATCCTCTCACATTTTAGTAAATATTTCATTATATATTTTAATGGGACAACACTGAAGAAATTACACTTTGCTATAATGTAAAGTATTAAGTGTCCAGCTTGTATAACAGTGTAAATGTTCTGTCCCCTCAAAATAACTCAACACACAGCCATTAATGTCTAAACAGCTGGCAACTAAAGTCAGTCCACCACTATGTTAAATCCCCATAGAGGCAGGCAGATGTTTATTATTAAAGGCTTTTTTAAAAGGTTATTTCATCACACACCCTTCTCTAGGTATGGTGAAGGGTATGTGATGATGTGGGGGTATGGTGAAGGGTATGTGATGATGTGGGGGGGCGATTTTAAATCCAAAGGCCAAGGGAACTTTATCAGGATGCATAGTATCCTGATCCATGAAATCACTGGCCTTTAATAATAAACATCTGCCTGCCTCTATGGGAATCTAACATAGGGGTGGACTGACTTTAGTTTCCAGCGGTTTAGACATTAATGGCTGTGTGTTGAGTTATTTTGAGGGGACAGAACATTTACACTGTTATACAAGCTGGACACTTAATACTTTACATTATAGCAAAGTGTAATTTCTTCAGTGTTGTCCCATTAAAAGATATAATGAAATATTTACTAAAATGTGAGAGGATGTGTACTCATTTTTGTGAGATACCGTATACATAAAGACACTAGAAATGGAAAAAGACCTGAGCTACCTTCTCAATCTCGTACTCTGTAACATCGTGCAGCGAGCCGTCCGTCTGCAGGCGGACTCTCACTCGGCCTTCTGGGAGTTCAGGTGTGCCTTCATCTGGCTTCAGCTGAGTGGCTGAAACAAGTACAAAACCAACCAATCAGACAGCAAAATAAAACCATCAACTTTTGTTCATTATTCAGATCGTCTCTAGTCATGAGTGCTGGGTTGATGGGTCTATCCACTCGAGTGTAAACATGGAGAGAGCTCATTGAGGACATCATGTTTGTGGATTAGCGGAGTCCTCTGCTAATCCACACACAATCTGTAGTAATCTTTCAGCCTGCTGTATAACCTTCATATCATGTTACATATTAGAGTCAATATGTGTCTGCAGATCCATCTGCTTCAGGTCCATCTGCTGCATCATGTTATCCAGCCAGCTCCTGACTGCTGTGCACTAATCCCATTAGATCTACACACAAAGCCCCGACCTTTGACCTTTTACTGCACATGCATACACAACCACAGTATTTACATTTTCTGCTACTTTATACTTTTACTGCTCTACATCTTAGCAGCAAATATTCTACTTTTTTACTCCACTACATTTGTTTTAAAGGAACACGCCAACTTATTGGGACTTTAGCTTATTCACCGTATCCCCCAGAGTAAGACAAGTCGATACATACCCTTCTCATCTCCATGCGTGCTGTAACGCTGTCTGACGGTTCCAGCATTAGCTTAGCCTAGCACAGATCATGCAGGTGAATGGTTCCAGTAATCCTACTGCTACAAATTGTGACAAAAGTGACAAAATAACACCAACATGCTCCTACTGGCATGTTGTGATTTGTATAGTCACAGCGTGTACAAAAAACAATGTAACATGAGACATCAGACAGGCTTGCTGCGAGCATATCATTCCGCCAAAGTACTATAGTCTTCCGCCTAAGAATATAGTTCCTGGTTTGTTTAGGGATAGAAGGTTGCTGTGTCTCATGTTACGTTGTTTTTTGTACACGCTGTGACTCTATAAATCACAACATGTAAATAGGAACATGTTGGCGTTATTTTGTCACTTATTCGGAGCAGTAGGATTACTGGAACCATTCCTGCATGTTCTGTGCTGGCCTGATGCTGCTGGAGCCGTCAGACAGCGTTACAGCACGCACGGAGATGAGAAGGGTATGTATGGACTTGTCTAACTCTGGGGGTTACGGTGAATAAGCTAAATTCCCAATAAGTCCGCGTGTGTGTATGTGTGTGTGTGCGTGCACGTGTGTGTGTGTGTTTGTGTGTGTGTGTGTGTGTGTGTGTGTGTGTGTTTACGTGACTCACCGCGGGTGAAGCCATCCTTGTGGACATACCACACGGTTCCTGCTTCATACCAAACATCTCTCACCTGAGAGGGGGGGAACAAAGACACAACAGACAAAATCAAATTAGAGCACCTGTGAAATATTAATAAAGTGGACATCCAAGTGGAGCCTGGAGCGTGTCATACGTAATAATTATAGAAACTTTTTAGTGATTATCTGCAAACAATTGATGAACAATGAATGTTTTTGGGTATTTTCTTTTTGTGCATTAATTGGTTTGTGTCGTTATTTTTGTAATTGTAATAACAGCATAATTGTATAAGCTTTGTTTATTTGGTCAGATTTATTTCTGTCAAAAGGGTTGGATTATGGTTGTTATTTGCTGGACAAATGAAAGGAATAGTTTGAAATTTTGAGAAAAACCCTTATTTGTACTTTTAACCTCAGTTTCTATACGATTACATTACATTACATGTCATTTAGCTGATGCTTTTATCCAAAGCGACTTACAATTGTTACATATCAGAGGTCGCACACCTCTGGAGCAACTAGCGGTTAAGTATCTTGCTCAGGCACACATTGGGCACCACCCACATTGTACGATAAACTCGTACAAACGCACGTACCTCTCTAGCGTTGCTCTCGGTTACGGTCGTGTCTGCTTGCCTTCCCTCTGGCTCCAGCCTCTCCTCCATCTTCTCCTCTTTCTTCTCCAGAATCAGAATCAGAATCAGAAAGGGTTTTATTGCCAAGTACGTTTTTTGACACATACAAGGAATTTGTTTTGGTGTTGCTGGTGCACATCACACATTCTCTAAATGTAATATTAAACAACCTGCTGCGCCTCCTCTTTTCTCTCCTTCTCTTGCTCCTTCTTCACACCCTTCTCCGACTTCCCTTGCTGTAGCTGCTTCAGCGGCTCTGGCGTCGCCTCCTGTCTGGTTTCCTTCTTGTTGCCGGGGTCAGGAGAGCACATCTTCCTCTGGCTCGAGGACCGGCCGTCCGTCTGCTTGCTGCTGTTCGTCTGCTGCTCGGCGCGGAGAGACATCTCGGCCTCGAGGATCGGAGGAGTCTGGTCCGGGAGGAGGAACTGCTGCACCAGGTTGTCGCTCAGCTTGCTCGGCTACGAAGGAAAAAACTTGAGAAATACTCACTTTCTTACAGAGTGTGTTATCAAGACGCATAATCGCTTTTTAGCGTGTTTTATCAACGCCATTGACCTACATTACATATTACATATATATTGTAATATATACAGTACAGTACAGGCCAAAAGTTTGGAATATTCAGCCGAATCTGAAGCCGAATCCTGGATTCAGTGCATGCTATTCACTCTAAATATTAATCGACAACGCATCCAGTTTGGTGAAGTGCTGCAAATGTGGAAGTGCCTTAAAGCTGCATTATACAGTACAGGCCAAAAGTTTTGGACACACCTGGATTCTTCAAAGTAGCCACCCTTTGCTTTTTTTTATTAATAAGCTGACAAAGCACACCTGTGAAGGTAAAACCATTTCAGGTGACTACCTCATGAAGCTCATTGAGAGAACACCAAGGGTTTGCTGAGTTATCAAACAAACGTGGAGCTATTCGTTGAAATGAAAGTGCAACCCCTCACCTGTCTCTCCTCTTTGGTCTCCGGCTCTTTCTGTTTGGTCTCCTTCTCGGTTTCTCTGACCAGCTGTTTGAGGAAGCCGCCCGGCAAAGTGGACAGAGGCGGAGGAGGTATGGCCGCGGCCACCGGCGTCTTCTCCTCCTTTATCTGTAGTTTGATTGATTGATCAAAGCCGGTAGAAAAGAAAGAGACACAAAGTCATTGTGTGATGTGGATTAACACAACATTTGGTTCAGAATGCATGCTGAAACTACACATGCGTGACATTGTCCTTTGCACACGTGCACGTCACATTACACAGTCCCTCCAGAGAAACGAGATTATGTGATCGCATAATTCAACGCATAATCAGCCAATTTTTTTTCAAATATGCCGCACTTTCGCCGCATAAATTTCCACACAAAATATGCAATTTGCTTGCATTATTTCATAATCCCTGCATTTTCGTTGCAAAAAAGTCCCGTAATATAGTACAGGCCAAAAGTTTGGACACACGTTCTCATTCAATGTGTTTCTTTATTTTCATGACTATTTACATTGTAGATTCTCACTGAAGGCATCAAAACTATGAATGAACACATATGGAATTATGTACTTAACAAAAAAGTGTGAAATAACTGAAAACATGTCTTATATTTTAGATTCTTCAAAGTAGCCACCCTTTGCTTTTTTTGATAACTCTGCAAACCCTTGGTGTTCTCTCAATGAGCTTCATGAGGTAGTCACCTGAAATGGTTTTACCTTCACAGGTGTGCTTTGTCAGGGTTCATTAGTGGAAGTTATTTCCCTTATTAATAAAAAAGCAAAGGGTGGCTACTTTGAAGAATCTAAAATATAAGACATGTTTTCAGTTATTTCAAACTTTTTTGTTAAGTACATAATTCCATATGTGTTCATTCATAGTTTTGATGCCTTCAGTGAGAATCTACAATGTAAATAGTCATGAAAATAAAAAGGAAACGCATTGAATGAGAAGGTGTGTCCAGACTTTTGGCCTGTACTGTATATCTTAGCAGAAAGTTGAAAAGGGTTGCGTTTACTTCACACGAATCACTGATTTTTCTCTATTTCATCAAACTGCAGTTTTTGCAAGTTCCCGCAATTTAATCGCATACAATTGCATAAATATCACATAGCATATTCCATCGCATTTTTTAAGAAAACTTGCCGCATAATCAAGGATTTTTGCCCCGCAACAATCACAACAAAACTCAGCATTTTTCTGGAAGGACTGATTACAAGGTTTACACAAATTCATTCACATCTTATAGACCATGACATATATTTCCAGATTCAAGATTCCAAAAGCTTTGTTATGTAATATGTTGCCATGTTAGAACATTTTCTTTTGATTGAAGGCAGAGTGTGTGCGATGTGTCAGTAGCATGAGCTTTGTATAAGTATTGCATATCATATGTGATTTAGAATCTAGGATTTTATTCGTGCAGGTTTCTAGATATTTGTCTCAGAGTTTTCTGCCTCCACCCACACAACTAAATGTTGTAAGTTTGTTACTTTGAACTCTTATAACCAGACCCAAATGGAATCTGTGCATTACATTTTACAGTTTTTGGCAGTGATCCAAAATGAAAATCTGTGGAATACAGCGGACAATGTTTTTCAGCTCTCACATGGAGATGTGTTAACATTCAGTTAACAAGCTAATTTTTCTTTTTTTGTTTAAAATCTGCGGAAAATCTGTAGAAATTCATCTGAAAATTCAGCAAAATTCTGCATCCGCAGATTCTTACTTAGGCCTACTAACTTACAACTTACGTACAACTTGCAGACGAGTTTTCAGGGGCTTTTCAGAAACAGCGTCTCATGATTTCTACGCATTAAATTCAAAGAGGAACCCATTAAATATTTGGAGCTGATCAGAATCACGGGACAAATCTACGAATTATTTTTCTCAACATTGACAGATTGTAGGGAGCGGAGGTCTGGGCTCTCCGAGTGCCCTTCTAGTTCATTCGTTGAATACATTTTGTATAGTTAAAGAGATACTTTGCCGGTTTTCAACCAGCTCTGTGTCATCTTTGTGTGGGCGGGACAGTGTTCGGTATCTCTCGTAGCATAGAGCCTCTCACCTCCAGACTGAGTTTCAAATCCACCTGTCTATAACAGTAATGTCCTAAACTTTCAGTCAAGTATGATTCATAATTTAATATAAGTTTTCCAGCTTTAAGGGGAACATGAGTCAGCGGCTATGACGAGCATACTGTGTGGAACCAGAGGGGCCGAACAGAGAGATGGCCAGAGGCCTGACATTTAATTAAGAAGTATCTCCTGCTGACACAATCTGCAATATCATAAAGGTCAGGAGGACAACTGTTTCACATTCTGACAAGATACAGTGTGAAGTCAGGAGAAACTTTCTGAGGAGCTGAGTAATAATTATAACACTTATATGGTTAGCTTATTACCATTTTCGTAGAGTTCGTAAAGTCTCGTCCTAAAACTAGTGGTTCGTGCCGTGTCCACGTGGGCATTTTTAGGCCTTTAATTCCATAGGACAGATGAAGACATGAAATGGGAGAGAGAAGGGGAATGACACAGTACAGGCCAAAAGTTTGGACACACCTCATTCAATGCGTTTCCTTTTTATTTTCGTGACTATTTACATTGTAGATTCTCACTGAAGGCATCAAAACTATGAATGAACACATATGGAATTATGTACTTAACAAAAAAGTGTGAAATAACTGAAAACATTTTTTCTTCATTTTGAAGAATCTAAAATATAAGACATGTTTTCAGTTATTTCACACTTTTTTGTTAAGTACATAATTCCATATGTGTTCATTCATAGTTTTGATGCCTTCAGTGAGAATCTACAATGTAAATAGTCATGAAAATAAAAAGGAAACGCATTGAATGAGAAGGTGTGTCCAAACTTTTGGCCTGTACTGGATAATGCAGGTTTAAGGCACTTCCACATTTGCAGCACTTCACCAAACTGGATGCGTTGTCCATTAATATTTAGAGTGAATAGCATGCACTGAATCCAGGATTCAGCTTCGGATTCGGCTGAATATTGAGCAATTTGACGGGGGTTCGGTTTCTGCTGAACCTTAGAATTTTTCTCCAACAAACAGGACCCTACGCTTGCACTAGACGCACTACGCTGGTCACCGTAATGACGGTGCCGTTGGTTACAGGAAGGTGTTTACGTAGGTGAAGCGTTCAACGCAGTAGGCTGTGAGGAAGTGGACATGGATCTGGTGAGCTTAAAACGTTGTAGTTTGGTAGAACTTTCAGCCAAAAGAAGGCCAGTCAAGTCCAGCTACATGTTCAATTTGTTCAATGCTGATTGGTCTGGTGGAGGTGAGGACCCTAAACTATACACAACATGGCCGCTGTTACAACATCTGGTATGAAACATCTGAAAGAATACCAGTTGTGCATGAAGGAATCTCCAGACAGCAGCCAGAATGCAGCAACTTCAGATACAGCAAAAGGCCAGTCCCTGTTTACTTCATTCATGTGTTTACTGGGTTCATGGACTGATGATGGGAGGAGGAGTCAGCACAATCTCAACCAGAGGATTCAGCCCAACCCCAAAAATCTGGATTTGATGCATCCCACAGGATGGTGATGATCTTATAGACCATGATGCTTTGCTGCAGATTAAACTACCCAACAGTACATAAAGGGGTTAAAATGACGTTGAGAGCAGTAAAAACATTTTTTGCATACATACAGTAGGCATACTTTTACTTTGAGAAAGGTTTTGAAGGCAGGACTTTAACTTGAAGTGGAGAATTTTCACAGTGTGATATTAGTACTTTTACTTCAGTAAAGGATCCGAATACTTCCTCCTCCGCTGCTGCATAATGCCAAATTTAGACCAGGATCCAAGTGTGCTTGAAAAAGCTTTTATCATTCTGTGTGCTGGATGACTAACCAGAGAAAATGTGCCAGCCGTGGTAGCCAGCCGTTGTTTTTAAACCTGCCATGTCATGAACTTTTGCAAAACTGTTTCAGAATTTCATGAGAACAGATTTCAGATTCCCATCGAGGTTTAAAAAACAGACCCTTAACTTAAAGAGAAAGTTCTGTTACTTTTCATTTGTCTTTCTATTCCAGATGAAAATTCACTCATAAGCAATAAAAGGACGTCTTCACTCGGGGGGTTAAGCTTGTTTTTGTTTCGCTTTTTTCCCCGACGTTTTAATCCCCTTTTTTCTGACGTTTTTCAATGTTTTCTGCACTTTTTCTGACGTTTTAGGCACATTTTTAGACTACTTTGTTGCTTTTTCCGCATTTTTAAGCACTATTTTCTATGATTTTTTGGGGGTGAAATTCTTTTTTTTGCCGGTAGCAAAAAAAAGAATTTCGCCCCCCCAAAAAATCATAGAAAATAGTGCCTAAAAAGGCGGTAAAAGCAACAAAGTAGTCTAAAAATGCGCCAGTCGGGAGCCCTGCTTGTGAAAATGTACTTTTCTTATTGATTGAACCAAAGTATTGACACAAATATCAGCTGCTGCCAGATTCATGCCGCAGATGACAGCATGCAGCTTAAAAAAAACAACTTAAACCCGTGCGCTAAACATGCAGGATGACTAACACACCGATCACAGCAGCAGGCCGGGATGATTGGGTTAGAACAGAGGATCCACTCACTCACTGTGTAATCAATGCTTTACTATTACACACACACACACACACACACACACACACAGGATTATATACAGTACAGGCCAAACGTTTGGACACACCTTCTCATTCAATGTGTTTCTTTATTTTCATGACTATTTACATTGTAGATTCTCACTGAAGGCATCAAAACTATGAATGAACACATATGGAATTATGTACTTAACAAAAAAGTGTGAAATAACTGAAAACATGTCTTATATTTTAGATTCTTCAAAGTAGCCACCCTTTGCTTTTTTTGATAACTCTGCAAACCCTTGGTGTTCTCTCAATGAGCTTCATGAGGTAGTCACCTGAAATGGTTTTACCTTCACAGGTGTGCTTTGTCAGGGTTCATTAGTGGAATTATTTCCCTTATTAATAAAAAAGCAAAGGGTGGCTACTTTGAAGAATCTAAAATATAAGACATGTTTTCAGTTATTTCACACTTTTTTGTTAAGTACATAATTCCATATGTGTTCATTCATAGTTTTGATGCCTTCAGTGAGAATCTACAATGTAAATAGTCATGAAAATAAAAAGGAAACGCATTGAATGAGAAGGTGTGTCCAAACTTTTGGCCTGTACTGTATTAGATTTTGAATTAGCACAGCATGCAGCATCTCTGCACCTCCCTTCTGCTCCCACAGTTTTAAGCGTGAAGACAGTGCCATGGTTTCAACAGGGAAGGGGGTGGGAGGTGGGAGGTGGGGGTGTTGGGGTCACGCAGATGTGGGCCAGATGTGATGTCAGAGTGGCGGTGGCGGTGCGTGTGCACAGAGAACGACAAACAACCTGACAAAGAAGAAGAGACAGTGAAGAAAGTGACAGAAAATGTGTTGTGAAAACAGTGAAAAAAAGTCTCAAATCTGACTTCCAACTTTACATTTCATTCTCTCAGACCAGCGGTGTAGTCTATGCGATACGCAACTATACACCGTATACCCACTAAGAAAACTCCAGGATGTCCATATACCCACTTAAAAATGCCCAATGACACGCACCAACATACTTTCTATTATGTTTGATATATTTTGAATTGTCATCTGTTTTTTTCTTCTTCACGTAGGCTACCTTTAATAGACTAGACTTCTTTACCTAAACCCAACTGTCCCGTTCTTCTTTACCTAAACCCAACTGTCCCGTTCTTCTTTACCTAAACCCAACTGTCCCGTTCTTCTTTACCTAAACCCAACTGTCCCGTTCTTCTTTACCTAAACCCAACTGTCCCGTTCTTCTTTACCTAAACCCAACTGTCCCGTTCTTCTTTATCTAAACCCAACTGTCCCGTTCTTCTTTATCTAAACCCAACTGTCCCGTTCTTCTTTATCTAAACCCAACTGTCCCGTTCTTCTTTATCTAAACCCAACTGTCCCGTTCTTCTTTACCTAAACCCAACTGTCCCGTTCTTCTTTATCTAAACCCAACTGTCCCGTTCTTCTTTATCTAAACCCAACTGTCCCGTTCTTCTTTACCTAAACCCAACTGTCCCGTTCTTCTTTTCCTAAACCCAACTGTCCCGTTCTTCTTTATCTAAACCCAACTGTCCCGTTCTTCTTTATCTAAACCCAACTTTCCTGTTCTTCTTTATCTAAACCCAACTGTCCCGTTCTTCTTTACCTAAACCCAACTGTCCCGTTCTTCTTTTCCTAAACCCAACTGTCCCGTTCTTCTTTATCTAAACCCAACTGTCCCGTTCTTCTTTATCTAAACCCAACTGTCCCGTTCTTCTTTATCTAAACCCAACTGTCCCGTTCTTCTTTATCTTAACCCAACTGTCCCGTTCTTCTTTATCTAAACCCAACTTTCCTGTTCTTCTTTATCTAAACCCAACTGTCCCGTTCTTCTTTATCTAAACCCAACTGTCCCTGTTCTTCTTTTCCTAAACCCAACTGTCCCGTTCTTCTTTACCTAAACCCAACCGTCCCGTTCTTCTTTACCTAAACTTAACTGTCCCGTTCTTCTTTTCCTAAACCCAACTGTCCCGTTCTTCTTTATCTAAACCCAACTGTCCCGTTCTTCTTTATCTAAACCCAACCGTCCCGTTCTTCTTTACCTAAACTTAACTGTCCCGTTCTTCTTTTCCTAAACCCAACTGTCCCGTTCTTCTTTATCTAAACCCAACCGTCCCGTTCTTCTTTATCTAAACCCAACTTTCCTGTTCTTCTTTACCTAAACCCAACTGTCCCGTTCTTCTTTATCTAAACCCAACTGTCCCGTTCTTCTTTACCTAAACCCAACTGTCCCGTTCTTCTTTATGTAAACCCAACTGTCCCGAACTGTCCCGTTCTTCTTTATCTAAACCCAACTGTCCCGTTCTTCTTTATCTTAACCCAACTGTCCCGTTCTTCTTTACCTAAACCCAACTGTCCCGTTCTTCTTTATCTAAACCCAACTGTCCCGAACTGTCCCGTTCTTCTTTATCTAAACCCAACTGTCCCGTTCTTCTTTATCTTAACCCAACTGTCCCGTTCTTATTTATCTAAACCCAACTGTCCCGTTCTTCTTTATCTAAACCCAACCGTCCCATTCTTCTTTACCTAAACTTAACTGTCCCGTTCTTCTTTTCCTAAACCCAACTGTCCTGTTCTTCTTTATCTAAACCCAACCGTCCCGTTCTTCTTTATCTAAACCCAACTGTCCCGTTCTTCTTTACCTAAACTTAACTGTCCCGTTCTTCTTTTTCTAAACCCAACTGTCCCGTTCTTCTTTATCTAAACCCAACTGTCCCGTTCTTCTTCTCCTAAACCCATCTGTCCCATTTTTCTTTCCCTAAACCCAATTGTCCCGTTCTTCTTTATCTAAACCCAACTGTCCCGTTCTTCTTCTCCTAAACCCATCTGTCCCATTTTTCTTTCCCTAAACCCAACTGTCCCGTTCTTCTTTACCTAATCCCAACTGTCCCGTTCTTCTTTATCTAAACCCAACTGTCCCGTTCTTCTTTACCTAAACTTAACTGTCCCGTTCTTCTTTATCTTAACCCAACTGTCCTGTTCTTCTTTATCTAAACCCAACTGTCCCGTTCTTCTTTACCTAAACCCAACTGTCCCGTTCTTCTTTATCTAAACCCAACTGTCCCGTTCTTCTTTATCTAAACCCAACTGTCCCGTTCTTCTTTATCTAAACCCAACTGTCCTGTTCTTCTTTATCTAAACCCAACTGTCCCGTTCTTCTTTACCTAAACCCAACTGTCCCGTTCTTCTTCTCCTAAACCCAACTGTCCCGTTCTTCTTTATCTAAACCCAACTGTCCCGTTCTTCTTTATCTAAACCCAACTGTCCCGTTCTTCTTTACCTAAACCCAACTGTCCCGTTCTTCTTCTCCTAAACCCAACTGTCCCGTTCTTGTCCACCTTTAAGCCCACCCACAATCTTATCCTAAACCCAACCACCTCAAAAGTGACACCAATAGTCCCGACCCAGTACGTTTAGATAAAGTGCGTTTAGATATGCCTTTTACAGAGACTTTTAGCGCCAATAACAACGCCAGAGGCACCTGACCAAGCGTCCGTATTTTACGCGATGGGAGTGAGAATCCGTCGGCTCTGCACTCTGAAAGCTTCCAATTACGTACAGTACAGGCCAAAAGTTTGGACACACCTTCTCATTCAATGCGTTTCCTTCTTATTTTCATGACTATTTATATTGTAGATTCTCACTGAAGGCATCAAAACTATGAATGAACACATATGGAATTATGTACTTAACAAAAAAGTGTGAAATAACTGAAAACATGTCTTATATTTTAGATTCTTCAAAGTAGCCACCCTTTGCTTTTTTTATTAATAAGGGAAATAATTCCACTAATGAACCCTGACAAAGCACACCTGTGAAGGTAAAACCATTTCAGGTGACTACCTCATGAAGCTCATTGAGAGAACACCAAGGGTTTGCAGAGTTATCAAAAAAAGCAAAGGGTGGCTACTTTGAAGAATCTAAAATATAAGACATGTTTTCAGTTATTTCACACTTTTTTGTTAAGTGCATAATTCCATATGTGTTCATTCATAGTTTTGATGCCTTCAGTGAGAATCTACAATGTAAATAGTCATGAAAATAAAAAGGAAACGCATTGAATGAGAATGTGTTTCCAAACTTTTGGCCTGTACTGTACGTGTCTCATTATGATGGCATGTTTCTCACTCTAAACCTCCAGTCTGGTTAACTGCATTTGAATCAGGGTCAGACAGCTTGACCCCCCCCCCGCCCCCCCTTTCCAACCTTGGCCTGTAAGCACCAAGGATAGACGACCGGTTGTGTCGGTCGCTGTAAACAACTCCACGGCTAATTTCAACAGGACGACACCACAAACTCTCTCGGCAACCAACGATTGATTTCAGCGTCTAATCTGTCGATTATTTTCTGGATGAGTGGATTGGTTGTTTGGTCCGTCAAATTCACACAAGTTCTGACTCAAAAATGCCTCAAACCGATTAATCGATGATCAAAATACTTGAAAACTAATCTATTATTTTCTCCAGCTTTGACTTTATATTGAGTCATTTGACCCCCTTTTTCCTCCAGATCCTGAATGAGCAACAGTACTTGTTTTAAAACTGAAGATCTCACACATGACTGGACACATGTATGACCCATGAGAAGTCTCTAGAAATGTCCACCAAAAATCAAGCCAACTAGAGCTGCAAAGATCAATCGATTAGTTGTCAACTGTTAAATTAATCACCAACTATTTTGTTAATCCATTAATCAGTACGAGTACGAGAAAAAACAGCAAAACTTGTGTGATGTCAGCTTGTTAAATATGAATGTTGTTCTAGTTTCTTCTCTCCTATGTGACAGGAAACTGAATATATTTGAGTTGTGGACAAGACAAGACATCATCGTCGTTCTTTTTCACCATTTTTTTGACATTTTAGAGACCAAAACAACTAATCCATTCGTCCAGAAAAATAATCCACGGATTGATTGACGATGAAAATAATCGTTAGTGAAGCAGGCTGTATCTGAGCTGCTCTTATATTCTGTCTGAAGCCAAAGTTAAAATCACAAAATCACAGTCCGGCTCTCGCAGCACACAGGGCCCAATACAGGCCTCTCTCTCTCTCTCTCTCTCTCTCGGCTCAGATCTCTAAATAAAACCTTTTGTGAATGTCATGGTGTCTAAATGTCTGTGTACGCTGGACAGTTAACAGCACATTGAACACACGGCAGCATACCTTCCAAAGAAACTTGCAAAGAAAAAGCGGCTAAAAGATCCAGATGACAAATCCTGAGAGTCCCGCTGGCACACAAACACCCCCGCAGACACACACATGCAAGCTGGGGCAGGGCCGAGTCCGAAATAGAGAGGGGGGGTCTCTGCAGCCAATCACACGCAGCGATTAGGCAGACGACTCCGCTATAAATATCTGACAGTAAGCAGGGACTGGGGGCACTGAGGGACTGGGGGGGGTAAATGAGGCTGTTTTGGTGAATATTTGGACACCTCCAGACGATAAGAAGTGTTAAAAAGTTACATTTATTACATGTTTTCTGTGACTGTATCAGCTGTCGGTGAGACGTTTTAGTTTTCTGAAAAGTGTGTGAATGTGAGGGAGGGTGATAACGGGCGTCAGCTGTTCCTGACGCAAGTGCACATGTGCAGATCTGCAGCGCGTCAGCTGTTCAGTTTGACTGACAGCTCCAGCTGACGGAGAGAGGGGGGAGGAAGGTGGGGAGGGGGGGAGAGAGAGGGAAGGAAGAGGGCGGAGAGAGGGAAGGGAGGGAGAGAGAGAGAGGGGGAGAGTAGGAAAAGGGCAGGGAGAGGGGGAGAGAGGGGAGGAAGGGAGGGAGAGAGAAGGGGAGAGTAGGAAAAGGGAAGGAAGAGGGGAAAGAGGAGGAGAGGGGAGAGAGAGGTGGGAGAGAGAGGTGGAGAGGGGAGAGAGAGGGAAGAGGGGAGAGAGAGGGAAGAGGGGGAGAGAGAGGGAAGAGGGGAGAGAGAGGTGGGAGAAAGAGGAGAGGGGAGAGAGAGGAGGAGAGGGGAGAGAGAGGAGGAGAGGGGAGAGAGAGGAGGAGAGGGGAGAGAGAGGGGGGAGGGAGAGGGAAGAGGGGGAGGGAGAGGGAAGAGGGGGAGGGAGAGGGAAGAGGGGGAGAGAGAGGGGGAGAGGGGGAGAGAGAGGAGGAGAGGGGAGAGAGAGGTGGGAGAGAGAGGGAAGAGGGGAGAGAGAGGGAAGAGGGGAGGAGCCTCCTGGGATCAGCAGTGGAAGAAGTATTCAGATCCTTTACTTCAGTCAAAGTACTAATACCACACAGTAGATATACTCTGTTACCAGTTAAAGGTCCTGCAGTGAGAATGTTACTTCAGTAAAAGTGTGTAAGTATCATCAGGAACATGGAGTTATTAAAGAAGAAGAAAAAACATTTAAATAATTGTAATAATATACGTTCATATAGAGAGAAGTCCGTCGTCTTCCGGTGTTTATTGACATGCTTTAATTCATTTTAAATTATTTAAAGTTCAGGTCCACATGAAGCTCTAAAGAAGTCAGGAAAGAAATCCCTTAGCCATCATAGAATTTAGCAAATCAAGTTAAATAAAAAAAAAAAGAAGCATTGTTTCACACCCTGAATATGAAGGCTCTCCGGGTCGGGCCACTGGTGTGTCAATTTTGGGGTCTAAAAGTCAGTAAATCTGCCAAATTCTGCTGTCGGTTTGAAAACTGTTTCCAGTCGTTTTTTGTTTTTGACGCACAACTAGGCGCGCCAAAATTTATCGTGAACCTAAATTAATAATAATAAATAATTATAATTTACAGTACAGGCCAAAAGTTTGGACACACCTTCTCATTCAATGCGTTTCCTTTTTATTTTCATGACTATCTACATTGTAGATTCTCACTGAAGGCATCACAACTATGAATGAACACATATGGAATTATGTACTTAACAAAAAAGTGTGAAATAACTGAAAACATGTCTTATATTTTAGATTCTTCAAAGTAGCCACCCTTTGCTTTTTTATTAATAAGGGAAATAATTCCACTAATTAACCCTGACAAAGCACACCTGTGAAGGTAAAACCATTTCAGGTGACTACCTCATGAAGCTCACTGAGAGAACACCAAGGGTTTGCAGAGTTATCAACGATGATGTTCACGTCACTTCATAACGTTCCCATGGCAACAGGGGAAACTGGCTGCTCTCGTGTGAAGTAAACGCAACATTTTTCAACCATCTGCTAAGATATATTACGGGACTTTTTTGCAACGAAAATGCGGGGATTATGAAATCATAACAAAGCCACGCATATTTTGCACGGAAATCGTCAATTTATGCTGCAAAAGTGCTGCTTATTTGAAAATAAATATGCAGACTTTGGCTAATTATGCGTTGAATTACTGTATGCGATCGCATAATCATGTTTATCTGGAGGGACTGTGCAACTGATCTCAGCTGGTATTCTGTCTGTAATGGAGTGGAATGGACATTTCTAAGTGACCCCAAACTTTGCACCGGTAGTCTAAGTACAGACAATAACATCAAAGGAAAAATTTACGTACATATATATTTTGTTGTTGATTTATTTCTTAGAGCGTATGGAGACGTCCAATCTCTTAATTGTGGATTTAGCGACGAATTAAAAAAACCCGACTCACCACTTTACACTTACTTTTCCTCACAGGATGGGGGTTCGTTGCTCCACCTCTGGCTGTTGGTTGGTGATGAAAACTTATGAGAGAAACCTCCATGTTTGGTGGATCCTCCGTTAACTGCTCATTTTCGAAGCAACGGGACAAAATAACCTCATCTGCAAACATCCGGAAGATTCGAGGAAATAACCAGAACTTTCAATTTCCTTTCTAACAGGTCTGAAGAGCTCAGATGTTGATTTTATTGTCACGATTTGGAGTAATGCTCGCAGGTTAAGAGTGCAGCGCTACAACGAACACTTCATGTGTGGAAGCTCTTTTCAGCCATTTAAACACACAAAATAAAAGCACTCATAAGTCATGTTTCTATCAATGTTTTTTTTAATGTGCATTTTTGAAGTATCGCATTAGAAAATGTTGATGGAAACGGCAAAATTTGGAAAAAAACTTCCTCAAATTCGCTAAAACGTTTTTACGCTCGTTTGAGTTTTTTTTCGAAAGAGAGTTAATGCGCAGAATGGGAGACGGAAACAGCTTTGTCGAATAAGTTGTGACGTAGTGAACATGTAAGTCATGTGACTACAGTCCCGGTATCCATCGGATGGGGGGAAGGATCGGGATACAGGTCCCGTCCATTTTGATGCTACAAAGCCATCACCTCCCATTAGCATCCCATTGACTCCCATTCATTTTGACGTCACTTTGACAGCGAATAACTTTACATCTGAAGCGTTTAAAGACTATTTGTCCGTTGTTTATTTCTAAAGAAACACGACAATGTCTAAAAGGCTCCATTACCTTGTAGCTCACGTTATGGCTCCGTAGCAGACGCTTTTATAAAAATAGGCTAACGATTGGGTCATAACCACGAGACTTACTGTCACACAGTAGAGGAATTACCGTATAGTACAGGACAAGCTCACAGGCAGTTTGGACTTCCATTAGCTGTTTAGGTTTAATTACTAATGTTAACTAGCATGTTAGTGATCAATAATTAGCCTGTGTCACTAGCTATGTTTCCATCGACCCGTTTTTATCCGAATTAAGTGATATCGAATGAAAAATGCCTTATGGAAACAGTAAAATGCCGTCATGGAAACAGTAAAATGCCGTCATGGAAACAGTAAAATCCGACTGAATTTCATGAATATCGACTCAAATGAAATACGTTCGGTCTCATCGGATTTTCTCTTGATCGATAAACGATAAACGCTGATGGAAACGTTATTTGCCGAATAAATAATGAATTGCGATTAAGTTTTAGGTCATTTTATGGTTGCAACCTGCAATAAAACGAAGAAGAAGAAGTTTCAGTTCATTTCCGCCCAGTATTTCCGCTCTGTTTGCAGAGATGATGCTGTCAACAAAAACAGATGTAAGCGGACAAACAAGGAGACGAGATACCTTTTAATTTAATTTACCAGAAAAATGTAACAGCTATTTTAGATAGCAAAAATCTAAGAAACGCCATCATTTATCAGGAGCTCGCGAAGGAAATGACCAACAGTTACGACAGGGACATTCTAAAACGCTTAACGTGAAAAAGCTTAACGTGGTTTAATGTATCTAAACAACGATCAATCATCACCAGATTTATCATGGTCATATCTTGTCATGAACACTTAAGCCTGTCAAAAAAAACTAAATCGAAATCCAACGATTATAGAAGTTATGGCAAGGAAAAAGTGGTTTAATGTACCTAAACAATGATCAATCACCAAATTTCTCTCTCATATTACCCATCATAACCACGGAAAACTGTCAAATAATCTAACCCAATGTCCAATTATTATGGACGTTATCTGACAAAGCGTTTCTGCTTTTTCACGTTAAGCGTTTTAGAATGTCCCTTACGACAAGCCGTGGGACGTCCTGCGGAGTAAACTTTGTTCGCAAAAGTTTGCTTGAATCTTGTGCGATTCAGTGCAAAAATGACTCCGCTAGAAATATCTGACAGTAAGCAGGGACTGGGGGCACTGAGGGACTGGGGGGGGGGGGTAAATGAGGCTGTTTTGGTGAACATTTGGACACCTCCAGACGATAAGAAGTGTTAAAAAGTTACATTTATTACATGTTTTCTGTGACTGTATCAGCTGTCGGTGAGACGTTTTAGTTTTCTGAAAAGTGTGTGAATGTGAGGGAGGGTGATAACGGGCGTCAGCTGTTCCTGACGCAAGTGCACATGTGCAGATCTGCAGCGCGTCAGCTGTTCAGTTTGACTGACAGCTCCAGCTGACGGAGAGAGAGGGGGAGGAAGATGGGGAGGGGGGAGAGAGAGGGAAGGAAGAGGGCGGAGAGAGGGAAGGGAGGGAGAGAGAGAGAGGGGGAGAGTAGGAAAAGGGCAGGGAGAGGGGGAGAGAGGGGAGGAAGGGAGGGAGAGAGAAGGGGAGAGTAGGAAAAGGGAAGGAAGAGGGGAAAGAGGAGGAGAGGGGAGAGAGAGGTGGGAGAGAGAGGTGGAGAGGGGAGAGAGAGGGAAGAGGGGAGAGAGAGGGAAGAGGGGAGAGAGAGGGAAGAGGGGAGAGAGAGAGGTGGGAGAAAGAGGAGAGAGAGAGAGGAGAGAGGGAGAGAGAGGAGGAGAGGGGAGAGAGAGGAGGAGAGGGGAGAGAGAGGTGGGAGAGAGAGGGAAGAGGGGAGGGAGAGGGAAGAGGGGAGGGAGAGGGAAGAGGGGAGAGAGAGGAGGAGAGGGGAGAGAGAGGAGGAGAGGGGAGAGAGAGGTGGGAGAGAGAGGGAAGAGGGGAGAGAGAGGGAAGAGGGGAGGAGCCTCCTGGGATCAGCAGTGGAAGAAGTATTCAGATCCTTTACTTCAGTCAAAGTACTAATACCACACAGTAGATATACTCTGTTACCAGTTAAAGGTCCTGCAGTGAGAATGTTACTTCAGTAAAAGTGTGTAAGTATCATCAGGAACATGGAGTTATTAAAGAAGAAGAAAAAACATTTAAATAATTGTAATAATATACGTTCATATAGAGAGAAGTCCGTCGTCTTCCGGTGTTTATTGACATGCTTTAATTCATTTTAAATTATTTAAAGTTCAGGTCCACATGAAGCTCTAAAGAAGTCAGGAAAGAAATCCCTTAGCCATCATAGAATTTAGCAAATCAAGTTAAATAAAAAAAAAAAGAAGCATTGTTTCACACCCTGAATATGAAGGCTCTCCGGGTCGGGCCACTGGTGTGTCAATTTTGGGGTCTAAAAGTCAGTAAATCTGCCAAATTCTGCTGTCGGTTTGAAAACTGTTTCCAGTCGTTTTTTGTTTTTGACGCACAACTAGGCGCGCCAAAATTTATTGTGAACCTAAATTAATAATAATAAAGAATTATAATTTACAGTACAGGCCAAAAGTTTGGACACACCTTCTCATTCAATGCGTTTCCTTTTTATTTTCATGACTATCTACATTGTAGATTCTCACTGAAGGCATCACAACTATGAATGAACACATATGGAATTATGTACTTAACAAAAAAGTGTGAAATAACTGAAAACATGTCTTATATTTTAGATTCTTCAAAGTAGCCACCCTTTGCTTTTTTATTAATAAGGGAAATAATTCCACTAATTAACCCTGACAAAGCACACCTGTGAAGGTAAAACCATTTCAGGTGACTACCTCATGAAGCTCACTGAGAGAACACCAAGGGTTTGCAGAGTTATCAACGATGATGTTCACGTCACTTCATAACGTTCCCATGGCAACAGGGGAAACTGGCTGCTCTCGTGTGAAGTAAACGCAACATTTTTCAACCATCTGCTAAGATATATTACGGGACTTTTTGCAACGAAAATGCGGGGATTATGAAATCATAACAAAGCCACGCATATTTTGCACGGAAATCGTCAATTTATGCTGCAAAAGTGCTGCTTATTTGAAAATAAATATGCAGACTTTGGCTAATTATGCGTTGAATTACTGTATGCGATCGCATAATCATGTTTATCTGGAGGGACTGTGCAACTGATCTCAGCTGGTATTCTGTCTGTAATGGAGTGGAATGGACATTTCTAAGTGACCCCAAACTTTGCACCGGTAGTCTAAGTACAGACAATAACATCAAAGGAAAAATTTACGTACATATATATTTTGTTGTTGATTTATTTCTTAGAGCGTATGGAGACGTCCCAATCTCTTAATTGTGGATTTAGCGACGAATTAAAAAACCCGACTCACCACTTTACACTTACTTTTCCTCACAGGATGGGGGGTTCGTTGCTCCACCTCTGGCTGTTGGTTGGTGATGAAAACCTATGAGAGAAACCTCTATGTTTGGTGGATCCTCCGTTAACTGCTCATTTTCGAAGCAACGGGACAAAATAACCTCATCTGCAAACATCCGGAAGATTCGAGGAAATAACCAGAACTTTCAATTTCCTTTCTAACAGGTCTGAAGAGCTCAGATGTTGATTTTATTGTCACGATTTGGAGTAATGCTCGCAGGTTAAGAGTGCAGCGCTACAACGAACACTTCATGTGTGGAAGCTCTTTTCAGCCATTTAAACACACAAAATAAAAGCACTCATAAGTCATGTTTCTATCAATGTTTTTTTTTAATGTGCATTTTGAAGTATCGCATTAGAAAATGTTGATGGAAACGGCAAAATTTGGAAAAAAACTTCCTCAAATTCGCTAAAACGTTTTTACGCTCGTTTGAGTTTTTTTTCGAAAGAGAGTTAATGCGCAGAATGGGAGACGGAAACAGCTTTGTCGAATAAGTTGTGACGTAGTGAACATGTAAGTCATGTGACTACAGTCCCGGTATCCATCGGATGGGGGAAGGATCGGGATACAGGTCCCGTCCATTTTGATGCTACAAAGCCATCACCTCCCATTAGCATCCCATTGACTCCCATTCATTTTGACGTCACTTTGACAGCGAATAACTTTACATCTGAAGCGTTTAAAGACTCTATTTGTCCGTTGTTTATTTCTAAAGAAACACGACAATGTCTAAAAGGCTCCATTACCTTGTAGCTCACGTTATGGCTCCGTAGCAGACGCTTTTATAAAAATAGGCTAACGATTGGGTCATAACCACGAGACTTACTGTCACACAGTAGAGGAATTACCGTATAGTACAGGACAAGCTCACAGGCAGTTTGGACTTCCATTAGCTGTTTAGGTTTAATTACTAATGTTAACTAGCATGTTAGTGATCAATAATTAGCCTGTGTCACTAGCTATGTTTCCTGCGACCCGTTTTTATCCGAATTACGTGATATCGAATGAAAAATGCCGTCATGGAAACAGTAAAATCCGACTGAATTTCATGAATATCGACTCAAATGAAATACGTTCGGTCTCATCGGATTTTCTCTTGATCGATATACGGCTTATGCGATAAACGCTGATGGAAACGTTATTTGCCGAATAAATAATGAATTGCGATTAAGTTTTAGGTCATTTTATGGTTGCAACCCGCAATAAAACGAAGAAGAAGAAGTTTCAGTTCATTTCCGCCCAGTATTTCCGCTCTGTTTGCACACATGATGCTGTCAACAAAAACAGATGTAAGCGGACAAACAAGGAGACGAGATACCTTTTTAATTTAATTTACCAGAAAAATGTAACAGCTATTTTAGAAAGCAAAAATCTAAGAAACGCCATCATTTATCAGGAGCTCGCGAAGGAAATGACCAACAGTTACGACAGGGACATTCTAAAACGCTTAACGTGAAAAAGCTTAACGTGGTTTAATGTATCTAAACAACGATCAATCATCACCAGATTTATCATGGTCATATCTTGTCATGAACACTTAAGCCTGTCAAAAAAAACTAAATCGAAATCCAACGATTATAGAAGTTATGGCAAGGAAAAAGTGGTTTAATGTACCTAAACAATGATCAATCACCAAATTTCTCTCTCATATTACCCATCATAACCACGGAAAACTGTCAAATAATCTAACCCAATGTCCAATTATTATGGACGTTATCTGACAAAGCGTTTCTGCTTTTTCACGTTAAGCGTTTTAGAATGTCCCTTACGACAAGCCGTGGGACGTCCTGCGGAGTAAACTTTGTTCGCAAAAGTTTGCTTGAATCTTGTGCGATTCAGTGCAAAAATGACTCCGCTATAAATATCTGACAGTAAGCAGGGACTGGGGGCACTGAGGGACTGGGGGGGGTAAATGAGGCTGTTTTGGTGAACATTTGGACACCTCCAGAAGATAAGAAGTGTTAAAAAGTTACATTTATTACATGTTTTCTGTGACTGTATCAGCTGTCGGTGAGACGTTTTAGTTTTCTGAAAAGTGTGTGAATGTGAGGGAGGGTGATAACGGGCGTCAGCTGTTCCTGACGCAAGTGCACATGTGCAGATCTGCAGCGCGTCAGCTGTTCAGTTTGACTGACAGCTCCAGCTGACGGAGAGAGAGGGGGAGGAAGATGGGGAGGGGGGAGAGAGAGGGAAGGAAGAGGGCGGAGAGAGGGAAGGGAGGGAGAGAGAGAGAGGGGGAGAGTAGGAAAAGGGCAGGGAGAGGGGGAGAGAGGGGAGGAAGGGAGGGAGAGAGAAGGGGGAGAGTAGGAAAAGGGAAGGAAGAGGGGAAAGAGGAGGAGAGGGGAGAGAGAGGTGGGAGAGAGAGGTGGAGAGGGGAGAGAGAGGGAAGAGAGGGAGAGAGAGGGAAGAGGGGGAGAGAGAGGGAAGAGGGGAGAGAGAGGTGGGAGAAAGAGGAGAGGGGGAGAGAGAGGAGGAGAGGGGGAGAGAGGAGGAGAGGGAGAGAGAGGAGGAGAGGGGAGAGAGAGGTGGGAGAGAGAGGGAAGAGGGGGAGGGAGAGGGAAGAGGGGGAGGGAGAGGGAAGAGGGGAGAGAGAGGAGGAGAGGGGGAGAGAGAGGAGGAGAGGGGAGAGAGAGGTGGGAGAGAGAGGGAAGAGGGGAGAGAGAGGGAAGAGGGGAGGAGCCTCCTGGGATCAGCAGTGGAAGAAGTATTCAGATCCTTTACTTCAGTCAAAGTACTAATACCACACAGTAGATATACTCTGTTACCAGTTAAAGGTCCTGCAGTGAGAATATTACTTCAGTAAAAGTGTGTAAGTATCATCAGGAACATGGAGTTATTAAAGAAGAAGAAAAAACATTTAAATAATTGTAATAATATACGTTCATATAGAGAGAAGTCCGTCGTCTTCCGGTGTTTATTGACATGCTTTAATTCATTTTAAATTATTTAAAGTTCAGGTCCACATGAAGCTCTAAAGAAGTCAGGAAAGAAATCCCTTAGCCATCATAGAATTTAGCAAATCAAGTTAAATAAAAAAAAAAAGAAGCATTGTTTCACACCCTGAATATGAAGGCTCTCCGGGTCGGGCCACTGGTGTGTCAATTTTGGGGTCTAAAAGTCAGTAAATCTGCCAAATTCTGCTGTCGGTTTGAAAACTGTTTCCAGTCGTTTTTGTTTTTGACGCACAACTAGGCGCGCCAAAATTTATCGTGAACCTAAATTAATAATAATAAATAATTATAATTTACAGTACAGGCCAAAAGTTTGGACACACCTTCTCATTCAATGCGTTTCCTTTTTATTTTCATGACTATCTACATTGTAGATTCTCACTGAAGGCATCACAACTATGAATGAACACATATGGAATTATGTACTTAACAAAAAAGTGTGAAATAACTGAAAACATGTCTTATATTTTAGATTCTTCAAAGTAGCCACCCTTTGCTTTTTTATTAATAAGGGAAATAATTCCACTAATTAACCCTGACAAAGCACACCTGTGAAGGTAAAACCATTTCAGGTGACTACCTCATGAAGCTCACTGAGAGAACACCAAGGGTTTGCAGAGTTATCAACGATGATGTTCACGTCACTTCATAACGTTCCCATGGCAACAGGGGAAACTGGCTGCTCTCGTGTGAAGTAAACGCAACATTTTTCAACCATCTGCTAAGATATATTACGGGACTTTTTGCAACGAAAATGCGGGGATTATGAAATCATAACAAAGCCACGCATATTTTGCACGGAAATCGTCAATTTATGCTGCAAAAGTGCTGCTTATTTGAAAATAAATATGCAGACTTTGGCTAATTATGCGTTGAATTACTGTATGCGATCGCATAATCATGTTTATCTGGAGGGACTGTGCAACTGATCTCAGCTGGTATTCTGTCTGTAATGGAGTGGAATGGACATTTCTAAGTGACCCCAAACTTTGCACCGGTAGTCTAAGTACAGACAATAACATCAAAGGAAAAATTTACGTACATATATATTTTGTTGTTGATTTATTTCTTAGAGCGTATGGAGACGTCCAATCTCTTAATTGTGGATTTAGCGACGAATTAAAAAAACCCGACTCACCACTTTACACTTACTTTTCCTCACAGGATGGGGGTTCGTTGCTCCACCTCTGGCTGTTGGTTGGTGATGAAAACTTATGAGAGAAACCTCCATGTTTGGTGGATCCTCCGTTAACTGCTCATTTTCGAAGCAACGGGACAAAATAACCTCATCTGCAAACATCCGGAAGATTCGAGGAAATAACCAGAACTTTCAATTTCCTTTCTAACAGGTCTGAAGAGCTCAGATGTTGATTTTATTGTCACGATTTGGAGTAATGCTCGCAGGTTAAGAGTGCAGCGCTACAACGAACACTTCATGTGTGGAAGCTCTTTTCAGCCATTTAAACACACAAAATAAAAGCACTCATAAGTCATGTTTCTATCAATGTTTTTTTTTAATGTGCATTTTGAAGTATCGCATTAGAAAATGTTGATGGAAACGGCAAAATTTGGAAAAAAACTTCCTCAAATTCGCTAAAACGTTTTTACGCTCGTTTGAGTTTTTTTTCGAAAGAGAGTTAATGCGCAGAATGAGAGACGGAAACAGCTTTGTCGAATAAGTTGTGACGTAGTGAACATGTAAGTCATGTGACTACAGTCCCGGTATCCATCGGATGGGGGAAGGATCGGGATACAGGTCCCGTCCATTTTGATGCTACAAAGCCATCACCTCCCATTAGCATCCCATTGACTCCCATTCATTTTGACGTCACTTTGACAGCGAATAACTTTACATCTGAAGCGTTTAAAGACTATTTGTCCGTTGTTTATTTCTAAAGAAACACGACAATGTATAAAAGGCTCCATTACCTTGTACCTCACGTTATGGCTCCGTAGCAGACGCTTTTATAAAAATAGGCTAACGATTGGGTCATAACCACGAGACTTACTGTCACACAGTAGAGGAATTACCGTATAGTACAGGAGAAGCTCACAGGCAGTTTGGACTTCCATTAGCTGTTTAGGTTTAATTACTAATGTTAACTAGCATGTTAGTGATCAATAATTAGCCTGTGTCACTAGCTATGTTTCCATCGACCCGTTTTTATCTGAATTAAGTGATATCGAATGAAAAATGCCGTCATGGAAACAGTAAAATCCGACTGAATTTCATGAATATCGACTCAAATGAAATACGTTCGGTCTCATCGGATTTTCTCTTGATCGATATACGGCTTATGCGATAAACGCTGATGGAAACGTTATTTGCCGAATAAATAATGAATTGCGATTAAGTTTTAGGTCATTTTATGGTTGCAACCCGCAATAAAACGAAGAAGAAGTTTCAGTTCATTTCCGCCCAGTATTTCCGCTCTGTTTGCACACATGATGCAGAAAAATGTAACAGCTATTTTAGATAGCAAAAATCTAAGAAACGCCATCATTTATCAGGAGCTCGCGAAGGAAATGACCAACAGTTACGACAGGGACATTCTAAAACGCTTAACGTGAAAAAGCTTAACGTGGTTTAATGTATCTAAACAACGATCAATCATCACCAGATTTATCATGGTCATATCTTGTCATGAACACTTAAGCCTGTCAAAAAAAACTAAATCGAAATCCAACGATTATAGAAGTTATGGCAAGGAAAAAGTGGTTTAATGTACCTAAACAATGATCAATCACCAAATTTCTCTCTCATATTACCCATCATAACCACGGAAAACTGTCAAATAATCTAACCCAATGTCCAATTATTATGGACGTTATCTGACAAAGCGTTTCTGCTTTTTCACGTTAAGCGTTTTAGAATGTCCCTTACGACAAGCCGTGGGACGTCCTGCGGAGTAAATGGCAGGCGCTCAAACAGCAATACACGGCTCAAAAAAGAGAGTTGTCTCTCAGCGGTGCCGGAGGGAAAATATAAGGCAAGTTCACCTTTTTGATGAGCTGGATCAGATCCTCGGCCAAAGGCCCATCGGAGCTTAGGCTTCTAATATTAACAACAACTACTTTTGTCTAGCAAAACTTTGTTCGCAAAAGTTTGCTTGAATCTTGTGCGATTCAGTGCAAAAATGAATGGAAACACCATGAAATTTCTCAAATCAATTTGATATACCAATTTAATCGCAAAACAGCATGTGACGTCATTACGCACAGGTTTTTATTTCGCTTTAGAGCTGTTTGATGGAAACACACTTTCACCAGCTTTATTCGCATGAGTTTTTTTTACCGAACTTCAGATAATTCGATTGACAAGTGGATGGAAACTTAGCTTATGTTATGTCCTTACATATACCTACGCTCTCCGTCTCTGTAAGATTGGGAATGATTGAGATTTCTCTCGGCACAGCTACCAGAAGACTTCAGACTTTCAGACACGTTGCTCACGTCACATCTACGTCTTCAAGCTCAGTTGGAGGCTGCTCAGTAACGCTCAGCCAGCACCGGGAAAGAGCCTTCTGATATCCTTCACTGGTCTCTGACCAGAGACACGGGGTCTGGTGGTCCATTCTTATATACGGTCTATGGTCCCGTCCAGGGTGCCGTACACTTGTGGCACAAGGTGCGTAGTGGAGTTGAGGTGCGCTATAGGCTGTGCTTCAGACTCAGTCGGTTATATTGACGGATTAGTTCAACAGCTTGAATCGTACGGCCCTGCCTGTTGTCTCGCTGACCCCAAATGTCTCTACCACAACCCTGTATTCTGCACAGGTGGCCAGCTTGTCCAATGCTTCCTCTCTCCATTTATCCAAAGAACTTAGCTTCTAAACTCTTTGATTTCTCAAGCCAGTCTGCAATCTACAACCATGCCTAACGTCAACTTGTGACGAAACTATGCGTTGCGTAGTCTAGTTTATTCGCTAAATAAACCAGTTGATGGAAACACTTGTAATGTACGGATTTGAAATATTTTTTAGCCAAGTACCACCTTATTAGTGCATTTTTGGTAGAAAAAAAGGATATTTGAAGAGGTACATTACAGCTCTGCACCATTAATGTCTGATTTACTTAACAAGCTTGTAACTGAAACACACTTAAATGTTACTTCAAATGTTAAGAATCCATAACTAAATTAATTTGATGAATTATGCTCGACTGATATATTTGAGATTAACATTTCAAAAAGGAATCTCAGGTACCCCCTACAGTACTCCAAAGTACCCCAAGGGGTACAGGGACCCCCATTTGAGAAACACTGCTATAGTCCACATTGCAATTTTGATTAAATTGTGATTCATTGTGCAGCCCTACTCAAAACAACACTTACTTTATGCTCAAAGTGTAGGGCTGTCCTCGAATAAAGACATTTTCAGTCGACTAATCGATTAGTTTAGTTTGCTTTGAGGGGTTGTTAACAGTGGTGCAGTCTACGAGATACGCAGGTATACGCAGTATACCCACCAAGAAAGCACCAGGATTTCCATATACCCACTTAAAAATGTGCAATGGCAAGTAGTAACATACTCTCCATTATAATTTTTATATTTTTTGAATTGTCATCTGTTTTATTTCTTCGCATAGGCTAAATGAAGGTATTTCCACCATAAATTGGTGCCTAAAATCATGTCAGAATGCAGGAAATTAAGTATTTGATGTTCAAAATTTCCCTGGGGGAGGACACCCAGACCCCCACTATGATATGCCCCCCTCTCCCAAAGGCCCATTCTGGCCCATATACATAAGCCCATACATATACAGTACAGTATACTCACTACAATACATTACGTAGACTACACCACTGGTCTTAAGGCTAAAAAAAAAAGCGCAATATAAATGCATTTATCGTCTGTAAAAATGAGTTTCTCCACAAAGAATCGTGCAAAAGCACCACTTTAAATCTTATGTTTACCACAGATGTTGCTCAGAAATTTAAGTGTAAAGTACAAAACATATTAGTGTCAAAGTACTTTTGTATTATTATTTTTTTAAGATCATTTTTTGCCAGTTAAAGGAACACGCCAACTTATTGGGACTTTAGCTTATTCACCTTAACCCCCAGAGTAAGACAAGTCCATACATACCCTTCTCATCTCTGTGCGTGCTGTAATGCTGTCTGACGGCTCCAGCATTAGCTTAGCCTAGCACAGATCCTGCAGGTGACTGGTTCCAGTAATCCTACTGCTCCAAATAAGTGACGAAAATAACTCCAACATGTTCCTATTTACATGTTGTGATTTGTAGAGTCACAGCATGTACAAAAAACAACGTAACATGAGACACAGCCGTCTTCTAACAGTAAACAAAGCGGGAACTATATTCTCAGACAGGCTTGCTGCAAAGCAAATCATTCCGCCCAAGTACTATATTCTTCCGCCTGAGAATATAGTTCCGGTTTGTTTACTGGTTAGGAGATGGCTGTGTCTTCTCGTTGTTTTTTTTGTACACGCTTTTTTGAAGAACTCCCTGAAACCGGAGTCGTCATGGCAACCTGTAACTGCAGTTGGTCATGCGATCCCTGACATGTTGACCTGTTGCTGTGAAGTGACTATGTGTGACTGTTTGTGTGTGTGTGCGTTTGTGTGTGAGTGTGCCCGTGTGTGTGAGTGAGTATGTGTGTGTGAGTGAGTGAGTGTGTGTGAGTGAATGAGTATGTGTGTGTGTGTGTGTGTGAGTGAGTGTGTCTGTTTGTGTGTGTGTGTGTGTCTGTGCCTGTGTGTGTGAGTGAGTGAGTGAGTGTGTGTGTGTGTGAGTGAGTGAGTGTGTGTGAGTGAATGAGTGAGTGAGTATGTGTGTGTGTGAATGAGTATGTGTGAGTGTGTGTGTGAGTGAGTGAGTGTGTCTGTTTGTGTGTGTGTGTCTGTGCCTGTGTGTGTGAGTGAGTATGTGTGTGTGTGTGTGAGTGAGTGTGTCTGTGTGTGTGTGTGTGTCTGTGTGTGTGCCTGTGTGTGTGAGTGAGTGAGTATGTGTGTGAGTGTGTGTGTGTGAGTGAGTGTGTGTGAGTGTGTGAGTGAGTGTGTGTGTGTGTGTGTGTGTGAGTGTGTGTGTGTCAGTGTTAATTTTGACAGCAAATTTTGTCTTTTGAATAATACACCATTTAGTTTGTCTTATTTTCGTCATCTGAAATCTTTTAGTCTAGTTTTAGTCGACTAAATATAAGAGTTTTTGTCTTAGTCTAGTCTTAAGTCTTTTAGTCGACTAAATATTAGATTTTAGTCAACTAAATCTACAGTGGAATTTGTTGACTAAATGTTTCGTCATGTAAAACACACTTTAAAGTCACACACAAAAAATAAAAGTGTAAAAACAAGGATCCGATATTTTGAGATAAAAGTCGGCAGAAGCAAGGCAAACGTGACAGGAAGCAACACGGAAAAAGGAATTTTTATTCATGAACTGTTTTTTTTACAAGCAGTCCAACACGCAACGTTCCTACCTGTCTCCAAAAACCATGAAACAATACCAAAAAAAAAAATAATAAAATCATTGAAACAAAATAAATTTAATAAGAATCATTGAATAATATTATCAATTATATATCAGTATTATCAGAACCTTAAATGGCAATAATAACCCCAAAAGCCAGTAGTATTTGTGTTTGTCTGTGGCATATGCAAAAATACTCAACAAAAACCAGTTTCTGATGGGTGTAAACCGGAGGATTTTTCTACAGCGAGCTCTCGGCGAGAGAGAGAGCGCCAAAACGTGGAGGGGAGACGGAGCGAGAGAGCTCCCCCGCGCACGCAATAAATATGAAAGAGCAAAGAGTCCTGTATTTAAACAAAAATAATCATCTGGAACTCGCAGGTACAATATCTAAAGTCTTTTATGTGCAAGATTTTGAGCTGAAAGTCTTCACCACAAACAATTATACTCACATCAAAAAATCCCGAACTCCCCCCCCACCCTGGAAACAAGTTCATTTTGATTTTCTACATTACAGTTTTTTTTTATTATTTTTTTAAATAAACCTAGAGCATTTTTTTGTCATTTCATATACACATATATTTATATATACTTTTAATTGTTTTTTTTTGTTTGTTTTTTCCTATATGCCATCCTTTTTGAAAAAAATAAAAATAAAAATAATAATAATAATACACCTCTCATGTCGAGCGCAGCTTTTGAGCGGAGAGAATTCGGATGAAGTGGAGAAGTAGCGCTGGATGCTGTCGTCCAGAGTCCCTATGGCAGCGTGGTGGAAAGCCAGAGCGCACACACACACACACACAAACACACAAACACACAAACACACACACACACACACTCAAGTGTGTGTGTGTGTGTGTTTTGTGAGAAGGTTTAAAAAATAAAATGAAAAGGAGGCTTCCCATTGGTTTCCCCCTCAATCAATCAATCAAAAAAATCAATCAATCAGCAACAGTTATTTGGCACATTTAACAACTATTGAAGTAACCCATTTTGGGCTAAAAAGAAAAGAAAAAAAAAATTTAAAAAGGTGCAACGACATTAATGAAAACAATAAAAACCATTTTGGTTTACAAAAATAAAAAGACACCTTGAGAGGTGACCGGATTTCTCAATAAGACGATAACATCTCCCCCCCCTCCTCACCCCCCCAACGACGACTTGCTTAAAGGCTACGAAGAAGGAAAATCACAATGCACCCCCTGAATTACCCCCACCCCTTTATTTTCCTACTGCAGGTCACACGTCACAGCTCTGGAAAACGCGTGGACATCACACACACACACACACACACACGCACACACACACACGCACGCACACACACACACAAACACGAGGACACTGTACTGCATGTCAAAAAAATTTAAAACCTGAAATTAATTCATGTATCCGACAATTAAAAGCGCGCTTTCTCTCTCCGGCCCGCTGCGTGTCCCGTTAACACGATACGATTGCGTGCGTTTTCTGCTGTACAAACTTCCCGAAAATCGTAAAAAGCCCCGATTTAAAAAAAATAAAATACAAATAATAATAATAAAAAAAACGCTTCACCTCATCTGAACTGTGTGTCACATTTAGGACCCCAAAAAAATTGAATAAGACTTCAGAGAATTCAAGGAAAAAACTCCACCCTGAAACACTTTTGCCGGGAGAACAGACGAGACTCTGCTGATGCACCGGGTTATCCTTCTTCTTTTTGGTCGAATAAAAACTGCGAGAAGACTGTAAGAGATTTGTCACTTTTTTTTGGGGGGGGGGTATCACTTTACTTTGAAGGTATCAACATAAGAGTGACACGACACTGTCGCGGACGTGTCATAAACATTATAAACAAGTCATAAACGTTTATGACATAACACTTCTTTTAGTAAATGTAAGTCCGTTTTTGTCATGATAAGTTATGGTTATGTTAGGGGTTAATGTGTCATGACTGTATTATTAAAGTGTCATGTGTTCATGACAGTGTCATGTGCTCATGATGTGTTCATGACAGTGTCATGTGTTCATGATGTGTTCATGACAGTCTCATGTGTTCAGTGTCATGTGTTCATGATGTGTTCATGACAGTCTCATGTGTTCAGTGTCATGTGTTCATGATGTGTTCATGACAGTGTCATGTGTTCATGATGTGTTCATGACAGTCTCATGTGTTCAGTGTCATGTGTTCATGATGTGTTCATGACAGTGTCATGTGTTCAGTGTCATGTGTTCATGACAGTGTCATGTGTTCAGTGTCATGTGTTCATGACACTGTCATGAACACATCATGAACACATGACAGTGTCATGTGTTCATGATGTGTTCATGACAGTGTCATGTCACTCTTATGTAGATACCTTCAAGTGTAACCGAAGACTGTAAGGAATTTGAACTTTGTCATTTTTTTTAACAGACCAAATTATCAATTGAGCAAAATAATCGTGAGAAGAATCGATTAGTTGCAGCCCTAACTCAACATCAGAGTTTAAGCAACTTAAAAAAAAAACATCTTTCCTATTTGCTGGTTTTTCCCACCTGGAGGCACCGATACCACCACCAAAATATATAAAAAGTTTGTCAGAAAATAAAAAGGATTTATTAATGCATGTCCCCAATGCAGTTTACCCAAAAAAATACCAGGATGTCTGACTGCAATCTGGGCACTTTTTACAGTATGCATCCAGCGTGATTTAATTAATTTTAGCTGCGGTATTTACTAAAAAGTAAAGATCATGCGACTTGGAATGCGGTGCGAGTGTGTTCCCCCCTGCATGGCTCTTTCAAAAAGGCATTCTGGGAAATGCAGGCCAACTAAAAACCCGTGCAGAACTACGTGCAGATGAGGCAGGGCGTGGTAACGAGTGCAAAAAATAAAAATAAAACTAAATGTCAACCCTTCATCATAATGCAAAAAAACGAGCACCTGAAATGCCTCAAACATCGGAGAGAGAGAGAGAGAGAGAGAGACAGAGAGAGAGACAGAGAGAGACAGAGAGACAGAGAGAGAGAGAGACAGAGAGAGAGACAGAGACAGAGAGAGACAGAGAGAGACAGAGAGAGAGAGAGAGAGAGATGACGCGGAAGATAAAATGCCTCTGTGTGTGTTTGAGAGTGGATTCTTTTTGCCTTTAATTAGCGCTCAGCTCGTCTTCATTTGACAGCAACGACAAACGCTAAAAGCTAACGAGGGTGGCTGCGCGCGGCGATGAATTTGTCGCTGGGAAACCGAGCGCGACATCCCCCCCAGCCCCTCCCCTCCCTCCTCCCCCTCTCCTCCCTCACTCTCCCCCCAAAGCCCGGACCGAGGCCCATTCACAGACCAGGGGACACCGTTCGGTTAGCGCAGCGCTGTGAGCGATTCAAAAGACCGTTTACTTACACTCGTGCCTGTCCACAAACCCCAAAACAACCCTCAAAACAACCCCAAAAACACACACCTCCCACCCCCCCACACAAAACAAACCCCCCCCCCTTCTCCCTCTAAAGCCAGTACAGAGTCACAAACAGGCGGAAAGAGGAGTCCGCGATAATGCAAACACGTTGGACTAACACACTGGAGATGCACAGAGAGAGAGAGAGAGAGAGAGAGAGAGCAAAAAGGCTTTTCTTATTTACACTCAAGAGTCACCTCTTCTTCTTCTTCTTCTTCCTCCTCCTCCTCCTCCGTCTCTCTCGTTTGTTTTTTGTTTTCTTCCTGCAAGCATATCCTTCACACGCAATAGTTTTTTACACCGTTGTCCGTGGGTTCTCATAGCAACCCGGGCCGCCCGTTTTTTTGACAGACGATTTTTGGGAAGTCTCAGAGTCTGTGGTAAAGCGAACAGGAGCCAAAATCTCTGGAAAAGAAAAGAGTCTGTGGTCCTTTTGTACTTCCTGTCGTTGTCTTGCATTGGAATGATCAGCCGACCTCCGACCTCCACAAGATGCTCTATCGATATCTGCCCGCCAGGAAGCCTCTCTCGCTCTCTCTCTCTCTCTCTCCCTCCCCCGTCTCCAGGGGCGCTCCGGCGACTTCATAAGTTCATATTGACGTTGGCACTTTTTTGTTGGACTTCAGTAACGAAGAGAGGGAGAGAGGGAGAGAGGGAGGGAGGGATGAGAGTGGACTTTTATTTTCCTTTGTGTGTGTGTGTTTTTTTTTTCCTCTCGCAGAAATACATTCCCCGCTAAAGAGAGAGAGAAAGAGAGGGACAGACAGACAGAGAGGGAGATAGCGTGTGAGAAAGAGACAGACAGAGAGAAAGAGGGAGAGAGAGAGAGAGAGAGAGAGAGAGAAGAGGAAAGCCTCCACTGCGGGTCCCGGTTCATAGAGATCCAAAAAGATAAAAAAGAAAGAGCTTCCCCCTCTCTCCAGATTCATCCTGTCTGAACAGCGTGATGATGGTGGTGGTGACGGGGGAGAGACAGAGAGAAAGGTGAAAGAGAGGGAGGGAGGGAGGGGAGGGGAGGAAAAGAGAAAGACGTGGGGGGGGGGGGGTGAACAGAGAGGACCGGGCGTTAGTCCTCGTCACATTCATGCAGAGGTCCTTCACACGCCGAGGCCTCCCCGAAACCTCTCTCTTCCTCTCGGTGCACTGGCAAGGTCCCGTGGCAGACGCAAAAACTATGTAGCGCTTATGATTGGTCGTCGTGCGTGTGTGTGTGTGTGTGTGTGTGTTTCTAAGTGTGTGTGTGCATGTGTGTGTGCATGTGTGTGTGCGTGCAATAAGAGGCTTGTGGGAATGGTCCTTATACACTGCAAGGTGTTGCAGAGAAGGCTGCTAGGGCGAATTTCCTGCAGCTGATGAGGATATGAGGGTGGGAGGCTGTGTGTGTGTGTGTGTGTGTGTGTGTGTGTGTGTGTGTGTGTGTAAAGGTGTGTAAATGTGCGTGTGTGTGTGTTTAAATGTGTGCGTATTCACAGGCCATTGCTATTGCGGTGCGTGAGCGGAGGTTTGGAGAGCTCCACCACTCCGGCCCGGCCTTTCCCGATGACTTTGGGGGCTCGGCGCAGCAGTTTCTGGGCTTCTGTGAACGCCTCGGTCAGCTCCTTCTTCCACTGCACGAACTCCGGATCACTCTGCACACAGACAGGGGAGGGAGGGAGGGAGGGAGGTAGGGAGGGAGGGAGGGAGGGAGAGAGAGAGAGAGGGAGGGAGGGATTACTCAGGGATCAGCTCATCGTCATTATCTCCCCGACGAAAGAAATTCAGTAAAATACTAGGGCTGCCACCTCTTAGTCTCTTAGTCGATTAATCTGTCGTTTTGGTCTTAGTCGACTAAGATTTCTTTAGTCCATTAGTCATTTTTTATGCTTATTTATGCCTAATTACTTATTTCCAAGAAACTTCTGAGCACATTTATGGTAAACACAAGATTTAAAGTGGTGCTTTTGCAGGATTAATTGTGGAGAAACTCAGTTTTACAGATGGTTAATTAACTACATTTATATTGTGCTTTTCTAGTCTTAACCAGCTCTCAAAGAGCACAGCTCTGTCAATTAAATCAACTAATCGATTAGTCGACAAAATCCTATAAGTGTTAGTCGACTAAGAATTTCTTTAGTCGAGGACAGGCCTAGTGAAAAAAAAATAAGAAGCTCCTACCTCACACTGCAGCACAAACTGCTTGCCTCCCTTGATGCGCAGCAGGATGCACTTCTTGTCTTTAATCTGCGTTTCCTCCACGGTCACAATCTGCTCCATCGTCAGCAGGTTTTGCTGGGAACCCCAAAAAAAATGGACCAAATCAGAAAATGAGCAGGTGAAGAGCTAACCCTAACCCTGCGCAGAAAACAGATAATGACGCACTAAGGCGGAGCCGAAAGACTCCGAGATCACGTCCTGCTGCAAAACTGTCAGTTGTGACTTTTAAAAGTCCCAGACAGCGTGTGGATTTATTGTCCCGGGCTCTGTATTAAAAAAAGGACCAAGGAAAGGTTTTCACTTCCTTTATTTACAGGTTAATGGGATGGTAACCTAGCCTGGTCCTACCTGAGTCTGGTACACTAGCCTGGTACTACCAAGGCTGGAGCTCTCTACCGAGGCTGGAGCTCTCTACCGAGGCTGGAGCTCTCTATGTATAGGCTGGAGCTCTCTACCGAGGCTGGAGCTCTCTATGTATAGGCTGGAGCTCTCTATGTATAGGCTGGAGCTTTCTACCGAGGCTGGAGCTCTCTATGTATAGGCTGGAGCTCTCTATGTATAGGCTGGAGCTCTCTATGTATAGGCTGGAGCTCTCTATGTATAGGCTGGAGCTCTCTACCGAGGCTGGAGCTCTCTATGTATAGGCTGGAGCTCTCTACCGAGGCTGGAGCTCTCTATGTATAGGCTGGAGCTCTCTACCGAGGATGGAGCTCTCTCTACCGAGGATGGAGCTCTCTACCGAGGATGGAGCTCTCTCTACCGAGGATGGAGCTCTCTACCGAGGATGGAGCCTCTCTACCGAGGATGGAGCTCTCTCTACCGAGGATGGAGCTCTCTACCGAGGATGGAGCTCTCTACCGAGGATGGAGCTCTCTCTACCGATGCTGAAGCTCTCTACCGAGTCTGGAGCTCTCTACCGATGCTGAAGCGGGGAGGTGGACTACAGCGCTAAATGCCTTCTGCACAAAGACAGCAGGGACGCTGGGGACACAGCAGAGACCTTTGTGTAAACACTCACCCCGTCTTTGAGTGTTTTTAACTGTTTTAGCCACTTCTCCGTCAGTGTGACGTCGAGACAGACAGACAGACAACATTCATACACTGACAAAAAGCAGAGCACCCTCTCTTGACTTCAGTTATTATAGTAAACTTAAACGTAAATTAAAATACTCAGTGAAAATATATTTTTAGTAAACTGAAACTAAACTAAAACCTTCAAGAAAAACTAAACTGAGCTATTCTCCAAACATGTATTCTGTATGTAAATGTAACTACAGACTTCTGAGACATTATATCTGGCCCTGACAAAAACAAACTGAAACTAAATACATAAAACCTAAAACTAGACCTTTCTGAAAACAAGCTAAACCAAAAACACACTGAAAACTAACTCAAACTAGGGCTGTGCAATTAATCGTTCACAAAAACAGAATAATCGAGAAAAACAATTAATTTAGCTCATTACGTTTTGCGAGTAAACTCTTATTTTCTCTTATGTTCTGTAAAAAATTATGTTTAAATAGGAAAAGTATCAAGGCAAATTTCACAGTTGTAAGCGGGTTTTTTTTTTTTACTGTTGATTTATTTACAGGGTTCATACGCATTTTAACCAATACTTTTCGGCGAATTTCCATGACTATGTGTTCCTGAAAATGTCAGTCGACATTATACAATAAGAATACTAATCTGTGTTAAAGTTTACCCTCAGAGGGTTTAACTATAAAATGAATGATGTCTGTGGTTCATAGTGGGATTCGTAATATCGCTCCCCGAATACAACGCTGAGGTTAAGAAGACGTGAAAATACATTTATTAATTATTATTCTGTGTGTTAAAAAATAAATTCCATGACTTTTCCAAAACTTTCTGGGTCTTTTTATGTTTCCAAAACCTCTCCAGGCCTGGAATTTGCATTTTGTCAAATTCCATAACTTTTCCAGGTTTTTTCAAAACATATGAACCCTGTATTTAACTTTTCCCACTGTTTTTTTAAGTTCAATAATTGCAACATCTTTCCAGAAGTCAACGAGTAATCGTGCTAAATTATCGTGATTTCAATATTGACCGAAACAATCGTGATTATATTTCTTTTCTTTAATCGAGCTGCCCTAACTCAAACGTAACTAAAACTAGCAAAAACACACTAAAAAACGTACTAAAACTAAACTAAAACCAAAGATGTGTGCGCTGTGCGCTGGACTGACCCGTGACTCGCCCTCTCCCCTCCACTCCACACGGTTGGGGAACAGGTAGAAGTACCGGCGCTGCCACTGGGTCAGGAACGGGTTCCCCAGCTTCAGCATGTAGCCGTGCATTATGCAGTCCTTTCCGAAGGCGTAGTCTGCACACATGGAAACACACAAACACACACACACACACACACACGGTTAGAACACCCTGCAGGCATCTGAGTGTTTGATTTGATGCGATTTATTTTGGATTTGACAAACAATATACAGTACAGGCCAAAAGTTTGGACACACCTTCTCATTCAATGCGTTTCCTTTTTATTTTCATGACTATTTACATTGTAGATTCTCACTGAAGGCATCAAAACTATGAATGAACACATATGGAATTATGTACTTAACAAAAAAGTGTGAAATAACTGAAAACATGTCTTATATTTTAGATTCTTCAAAGTAGCCACCCTTTGCTTTTTTTTATTAATAAGGGAAATAATTCCACTAATGAACCCTGACAAAGCACACCTGTGAAGGTAAAACCATTTCAGGTGACTACCTCATGAAGCTCATTGAGAGAACACCAAGGGTTTGCAGAGTTACCAAAAAAAGCAAAGGGTGGCTACTTTGAAGAATCTAAAATATAAGACATGTTTTCAGTTATTTCACACTTTTTTGTTAAGTACATAATTCCATATGTGTTCATTCATAGTTTTGATGCCTTCAGTGAGAATCTACAATGTAAATAGTCATGAAAATAAAAAGGAAACACATTGAATGAGAAGGTGTGTCCAAACTTTTGGCCTGTACTGTAATCCAAAGGATAGCATGTTAAAGTGTAAACACTTATTTCCAACATGGTCCTTGGTGTTAAAACATGCAACACATAACAGAGACCTATTTCAGGTCAAAGACAATAACATGTAATACAGATCATCCAAGGTTTCAAAGCATTCTAAAATCAGAGAATCATGAATCACATAAAATAATCAGTCTAATCTAATTAAAAAATATTGGCTACTCTATTCCATAAAAAAAGCCTTAACCTTGTGTCTAAAAGCCCCCCTGGTATTTACAATTTTGAGGGAAAGTGGCAGATTATTCCACAATGTTATACCTGTTTAAAAAAACCTTCTAGCTGCATTGTTGACTCTGGGCACTTCACAAGAACAGACACTGGCCCTACTATTGGGATTATGCTGTGTATGAACCATTTTTATATGGCAATGTAGATATTTGGGAGCAGAGCCATTTATTGCTGCGTGATTATCAGTGATGCCACTCTAATCAGAGCACTTTTTTCAGTAACGAGTAATCTAACGCATTACTATTTCCAAACCAGTAATCAGATTAAAGTTACTTATCCAAGTCACTGTGCGTTACTATTTTTGTCATTTTCCTTAGTAAAAATATATATTTTTGCTTTCTTCTTGCGGTCTCGGGGAGTGAAGTCACGTATGCGACAAGTCACGTTTTCAGCATGTGGACAGTTCACGTTTACCACGCAGGGACACAAACGTAAACAACAATGGAGGGAGGAGAGAGATGGAAATACAGTCACTATTTAGAGTTTGGGTCAGCTAAAGACGGCAATATTAAGGTCCGTTGTACACTCAGTGCTGGTGGCGACTACGTCTAATCTGAAGAACCATTTGGAGTCGCAGCGCTGCAGTCAAACTTACAGAGCAAGTCCCAGCAGGTGGAGCGAAGCAGAGAGCAGGAGGCCCCCCACCACCCAAACAACTAAATCTGGACTTTGGTGCAAAACCAGTAAGTAGGGGAGAGTTGAAGAAGTTGTTGGGGCAGTAGGCCTACGTTGTAGAGGAAATGCTGCCCTTAAACACGGCTGACTGGCTCTCTTTCGTGCCATAATAAACCAGATCTACTACTGGCCACGCTGAGCTGCCTCACAGTAAACCGGTTGTCATGGTTATGTTGAGGCTGTAGGGGGTTGTCGGCAGCTGCTGCATGTAACTAATAAAGTAACTTGTAATCTAACGAAGTTACTTTTAAAATCAAGTAATCTGTAAAGTAACAAAGTTACTTTTTCAAAGTAACTGTGGCAACACTGGTGATTATATTGTCCCTGGCGGTGGTCTTTACCCTCCTCGTGGCCCAGCTGCTTGTTCTTGGCCCTCTTGCGCGCCTCGTTCTTGTCCGTGTCCGAGTTGACCGCCTCGTAGACCGTCTCGGCCACCTCCTGCTGCCAGCGCTCCGAGATCACAAGAGGGAAGTTCTTGTACAGCTCCTGGTCGCTGTCCAGCAGCTGCAAGAGACAGACAGACAGACAGACAGACACACATCCTTTGTTAGCATCCACTGTCAGTCGTATAGTAAGTTTTAACTTCTATTTCCCACTGTGAGCGACTCTGCTGCCTTTCCCGTTTTGTTCCGTTTGCGGCCGATTTGCATTCAAAAGTGGCGTACGGACAAAACGCTTGAATACGCACGGAAATATTCTGATTGGTTAAAACCGTGCCCACCAATGAGGACATATTTATGAATGAAGACATTGATTTTAGCTAATAAAATACTTAAAACACTACACAGTGGACGTCACACGCAAGACTAAATGTACAGTTCATAAACACTGTTGTTTTTTTACGGTACAGCTGGCTAAAACAAGTTTGGACTAGAGCTGGGCAATATACGGATATTATATCGATATCGTGATATGAGACTAGATATCGTCTTAGATTTTGGTTATCGTGATATCGTGATATTGCATAAGTGTAGTCTTTAACTGGTTTTACAGACTGCATTGCAGTATAGTGATGTCATTTTCTGAACATACCAGACCGTTGTAACTGTTCTATCATTTGCCTTTTACCCACTTAGTCATTATATCCACATTACTGATGATTATTCATCAAAAATCTCATTGTGTAAATATTTTGTGAAAGCACCGATAGTCAACACTACGATATCGTTGAGGTATCTGGTCAAAAATATCGTGATATCTGATTTTCTCCATATCGCCCAGCCCTAGTTTGGACTTACACAACAGTGGTGCAATAAATCCTTCATAAAGGTTATGATATATTTAGGAGGCTGTTGATTCTCAACCATGCAATCATTTTCGGCTGCTGTACTTTGTGCTGCTGCAGATTATAACGAGAGGTCTTTCTCATGTGTTTGTGCAGCCCCCCCTGTTTCTATCACGGAGAGTAATAAAGAGCTGGTCACAGCGCATGTTCACACTGCAGTCATCTTTACAGTCTCTTTGTTCTCTCTTTTTAGAGAGAAATGCTCATTTTCTCCGGACTGGATTACCATGGGGGGAAGTGCGGCACCTCGCTGTATTATTACTCCTCGTTAATGACGAGCGGCGGCTGGGGAAATGTAAACAACCTCCGGTCTTTTATTCCTCTGCGCTGGAGTGTCAGAGGGTGAATAACTGCTACTGCCGCCACATTAATGAAGGAGGAATCACAGCGAGAAAACAAATATATATTTTTTTGCTTTTGAGTTGCTCGGGTCCAGGCAACCAGCTGCTTTATGATTCTAACAGCTGTAACCCTTTTAGCGAAAGTAATGTCCACATGATTCTGGAAGTACGAACTCCAAGCCGCTCTGCACTTAGTCAGAGAAGAAGAAAACACGTATTTGTGTATTAATGGCTTTCTGAGAAGCACTAACCACAGTGACCGAGAGTTCACGGGGAGAACGACATGTTCTCGTGCCTGATACTTTCAGTATTTATTTCCAACCTGGACCCTATTTTCTCATGCATTGGTGTCTAAGTGACTGATGTGAACAACAATCTCTAGAATTGGGCTGCGATGTTGCCCTAAAGGACAGCGTCAGTTTGCGTCCACTAAAAGTTTTTTTCTTCAGATTATTATTCTAAGTGTCTGACAACATTATGGAAAGGATCCCTACAGAGATAGACCTTTTAGTTAACGTGTAAGATCCTTTCTGTTTAACCAGAAACTGCTCCAAAATCGTAATCACCAAACTCCACCAGACTCCATGTAAATAATCAGGACTTTTAGCGTGTATAGAGCCAGCATATCTCCACCAGACTCCATGTAAATAATCAGGACTTTTAGCGTGTATAGAGCCAGCATATCTCCACCAGACTACATGTAAATAATCAGGACTTTTAGCGTGTATAGAGCCAGCATATCTCCACCAGACTCCATGTATATAATCAGGACTTTTAGCGTGTATAGAGCCAGCATATCTCCACCAGACTCCATGTAAATAATCAGGACTTTTAGTGTGTATAGAGCCAGCATATTTCCACCAGACTCCATGTAAATAATCAGGACTTTTAGCGTGTATAGAGCCAGCATATTTCCACTAGACTCCATGTAAATAATCAGGACTTTTAGCGTGTATAGAGCCAGCATATCTCCACCAGACTCCATGTAAATAATCAGGACTTTTAGCGTGTATAGAGCCAGCATATCTCCACATGTAAATGGGTGAATTAAGGGTTTATTTCAACCAAACCAGAGTGGTGATTGTTGGAACAGTGGAAAGATGAACCAAGACGGCTTTTGGTAGTTTTATTTTGTTGCTGTCGACTTTAAATGAGGTGTGTTTTACGATGATAAAAGTCCTGATTATTTACATGGAGTCTGGTGGGTTTAACGTTGGCGATTTCTGAGCTGTTTCCTGTTAAACTAAAAGGATCTTACTCTTTAACTAAAAGGTCTATCTCTGTAGGGAACCTTTCCATAATGCTGTCAGACACTTAGAATAATAATCTGAGTCTGTCAGCGGCAACAACAGAACTTTCAGTGGACGCAAGAAAATAGTTTTCTTATAATTTAAAGGTGCTCTAATCGATGTTGGGTGATGTCACTTCTTGTTGACGTTCAAAGTATTTAAAAAAAAAAAACAAAGGCTAGCTCGCCCCTCCCTCCTCCTCATCCCGTCCCCAAACCCCCAACCCCAAATCCTTCTCGTCTGTTATTGGCTGGAAGACTGTTTGTTATGTTTGGTGGTGCAGGTTGGCACAGTTTGTTTGTATTGGCATTTGTGGAGCCTGGGCTGTCTACAGAGAACCCTTTTTTTTTTACAGTGTGTTCAGGGGACAGGCAGCTAGCAGATAGTGAGGAGATGTTTTTTACAGTGTGTTCAGGGTACAGGCACCTAGCAGATAGTGAGGAGATGTTTTTTACAGTGTGTTCAGGGGACAGGCAGCTAGCAGATAGTGAGGAGATGTTTTTTACAGTGTGTTCAGGGGACAGGCAGCTAGCAGATAGTGAGGAGATGTTTTTACAGCGCCTTCGCTCAGCTGACTTAAACCTCCTCAAACCCATCACCAAATCAACCCACCGAACTTTGGGGGACCGAGCCTTTGCAATAGCTGCCCCCCACTCTCTGGAACTCACTCCCCATCCACATCAGAAACTCGGACTCACTGTATAAAAAACTGCTCAAAACTCACTTGTTTCAATTGGCCTATCCATAATTTACTTATCTTGTTTGTTTGTTTCTTTTGTTTGTAAAGCGTCTTTGAGTTCCATGTAAAGCGCTATATAAAACTTATGTATTATTATTATTATTGTTATTTTTACAGTGTGTTCAGGGGTCAGGCAGATAGTTAGGAGATGTTTGCTGTATGTGACAAAAAATGTAGCCTAAAAAACGCGTGACATCGCTCAGAGCACCTTTAAATGCCCCAAAGAGCTTGGCAATAACCGAACTGTAGTTCAATTGGAAGCTCCGGTGTTCATTTCTAACGGACCAAACGAGGCAGGTGTGAAAGCAACCGTAGATACGTATACGGGCGTGTGCGGGTGTGCCACAGCCTGCTTTACCTTGATGCCCTTGGTGTCCTCTTCGTCAAAGGAGCCGATGTCGAAAGCGTCCGCGGCATTCACCTCCCCCCGGGGAGGAATTAAAGGAGGAGAGTACTGGAGAGGGAGAGAGAGAACACAGTAAGAGAGGAGAACAAAATGGCAGAAAGAGAGGAGTGTGAGCAAAACAACAAGGCAAAACAAGTCCCAAAGCAGTGCTCTTCCCCCCTGAAGTGATGGGGTAACCATAGCAACTGGGACGGTATTGGACCAATGGCTAGTGTCGCTTTAAAACAGACAGCCATGACCTGATCTGCTGCAAAGTGAGACAAACATATTGTTATTACACCTCTAAATAATCAATATTCTGTCTTTAAGGAGGACTATATCTGAGGGTGTGAGGGGTGTGTGTGTGTGTGTGTGTGTGTGTGTAACGACAGATAAGTCGACTAATCGACTAAGAGGTGGCAGCCCTAGTTCTATCAGCTCATCGTCCTGATGTCAAACATCTGGAAACATTAAAACGGTAAGTGAGTCCGTGTAATATTTCATTCTATGCTCTGGGCTTTGGTTTTCCTGTGATGATGAATTTCATTTAAAAGTAATTTCGTAGTTGTAGATGTTAAAAGTATTGTGGAGGATTTTCTTTTTCCGGGTGGATCATCAAAATAATTGGTCCTCCTAGTTGTCAATCAGTCTGGTGATATGTATACGTAAGGCCGTCGTACGTGCTCGTCCCTAGGTAGTTTTCGCTTTCTGCGCATGAGCACTTTCAGGTGTATATGTGTGGTGAGCTACGGTTTCAGCCGTTCATGGAAGCTCGCCGTTCTCAAGACAAGAGTGTTTTTGGGAGAATATTTCACACGCTGGCGTGCGCTAAAAGCACAGGTTGGGCTTCCCACTGATGCCTAAGTCGTGAAGTTTCTACTCCACAGGTAAAGTTTGGCTATTTGGAGAAATCCATTTAAAATCACTGCTAGTAAAAGTTGATGTAAGCTATGATTAGTGATGCTAGCCCTGGCACAAGTCACGCACCGCGCACACACGGTAAACATCTCAATTTGTGAAAAAGGTCAAATCTTCTTTTGGAAAGTAGGCTTGTATGAGCCATGCCGACAGCAACTTGTAAACAGTGCACTCTCGTGCACACGTTTAATAGGTGTTCCCTCTCGGGTGTTGAGCATGTGCATTTTTTCAAAAAGTACAGAGGGCGGTTCTTTTCTAAAATTCGGGTAGAATCCTCCACAATACCTTTAAGCACCCTATAGTTCCTCCAAAAAAAAAAAATACAGTTCAATCACAACTGGAAATATGCCTCATTGTGTGTGAATAGAGGTGAAGAAAACCTGCCCAAAAAAAAATCCTAAAAGGAAACACTGGAACCTAAAAATAAATCTACACCGTAGAACAGGTGCTTTCAGAAGAAGCATGGCTTCATCGGTCGTGAACTAAATCGACCGAAACGAAAAGGTTCAATAAAGAAATCTTCAAAAAAAATTACAGACAAAAAAAATGACCAAAGAGCTGCAGACAGAGAACAAAGAGACGCTGATGCTGACTCACCTTCTGGAGGTACACCTGCTGCCAGTCGATGCCTTTGAAGAACTGATGCTCCTTCACCTCTGGGGCTCTGGGCACAGAAACACAGGAGGGGGTCACAAATGTGTACATTTACATGCTTTTTTATTATTATTATTATTGGTTTAATTCGCACAATCAAATCACGACAACAGAAACACAAAACTTATGCATTCGCGCTTGCTCTTGGGGGGAAAAAAATCACTGGAATTGTTGGGTCTTTGTAAATTAGCCTAGAGAGTGTGGTCTAGACCTACTCTATCTGTAAAGTGCCCTGAGATAATTCCTGTTATGATTTGACACTATAAATAAAACTGAACTGAAATAAAAATAATAATAAGAAGAAGTATGGGCAATAATAGACAGTGAGCAGATTGCTGCTATTGCAGCACATCGGCACACTGAATAACAGAAAGATTGTGCAGGTGACATTAATAAGAAAAACGCCCTAGGGGTTTATGAACTTCACCTAAGGAAGAGAGAAAATAAGAATATACAGTATATACTATATATATATATAGTATGTATTGTATATATATTAGAGCTGCACGATATGAGAATAATATCTACTTGTGAGTATTTTTGACTGACATTGCGATTGGGATATAATTAGGATATATCAAAAAATGATAATAGTGTGATTTTGTACCAAACCAAAGAGTTTTTTCTTTAGTCTCTAGGAAAATTCAGCCTTTAACAAAATATTGTGCCCACCTTTGGATCCATTTAGATATTGCACTAATCCTTTTTGCAATGTGGATAAAATTGCGATTACATGTGGAACCCTAATATAGATATAGATATATAGATATTAGGGGTGGGGAAAAAAATCGATACGGCATAGTATCGCAATATTTTTCGTGGCAATACTGTATCGATACACAGACGCCAAGTATCGATCTTTTATGATATATGTGTAGGTCAGTTTGTCTGCTTGACAATTCCATTTTGCACCAATAAAATTGAAGTGAGAGGAACAAACAGAGATGTTGACAAAATTGTCCTTTCGGGACATCATTTGAAATTGGGAAAAATCTGAAGTTGGAAAAAAGGTAATACATTGCAATATATCGTAGAATATTGCAATATGTTTAAAATCGCAATAATATTGTATCGTGATCTTAAGTATCTGGATGATATCGTATCGTGAAGCCTCTGGTGATTCCCACCCCTAATAGATATACATACACATATATAAAATGAGCAATTACAAAGTCCTGAAATCTACAAATTAAGCACAAGTAAGCATGGAATTTAAAAATATTAAAAAAAAAACAAGCATTAGGTTGGATATATGACACAAAGGCATAAAAGAAATGACTGAAATATGAATGAAATGAGGATGTGTGAACGTATTTGCACACTAGGTGGGAGTGTTTGCCACGTTACTTCCCTCTAACACACACTCATGATGCTGTTTCAGCCAAACACCAGCACAGATGGTGATCCATCACTCGGGTTCACTCAGAAGCTGATGAAAATAGTTATTAACTCAGCTTCTGTCGGAAACCACACGATGTCTGTTTCTACGCGTCTGCACTCGGCTGCAAACTACAAACTACCGATGGGTTTCTGGCCCTTTAATGAGCACATCTAGCAAAAAAAATAAAAAACCAAACAGATGAATTAATTTGCGCGGCCGTGGACTCGAGACAGCGATACGGCAGGGAGGTTAACGTGTGTGTGGGCTTGTTCTGCTATATTCGTGGGGTCCAAAAACCAGGGAATACAGTATAGTTGTGGGGTCCCGACAGCCTTGTGGGGCCCAAAATGCTGGACCCCCCAAGGTTAAAGGGCTGTTTGAGGGTTAAGACTTGGTTTTAGGATTAGGGATAGAATTAGGTTATGGTTAGGGTGAGGGTAAGGGTTAAGGTTAGGTATTTAGTTGTGATGGTTAAGGTTAGGGTAAGGGTTAAGGTTAGACATTTAGTTGTGATGGTTAAGGTGAGGGTAAGGGTTAAGGTTAGGCATTTAGTTGTGAGGGTTAAGGTTAGGGTAAGGGTTAAGGTTAGGCATTTAGTTGTGAGGGTTAAGGTGAGGGTTAGGGTTAGGGTTAGGCATTTAGTTGTGAGGGTTAAGGTTAGGGTAAGGGTTAAGGTTAGGTATTTAGTTGTCATGGTTAAGGTGAGGGTAAGGGTTAAGGTTAGACATTTAGTTGTGATGGTTAAGGTGAGGGTAAGGGTTAAGGTTAGGTATTTAGTTGTCATGGTTAAGGTGAGGGTAAGGGGCTAGGGAATGCATTACGCATACACAAATTTATTTTATGGTTTATATAATGATATGTGCCAAACTAAGAATGATAAATCGGTTAATTACATAAAATAATTCACAGCACGAGGTGATTCCAGCCAACCTGGAGGCCAGTGATGTCAATGACGGGTCCCCACAGAGATAGTGCCACAAACCTGTGTGTGTGTGTGTGTGTGTGTGTGTGTGTGTGTTGTCATGTTGTCGTACCCTCGGCCCTGACAGCCGAGCCTCTTGGATACGTCTCTCTGCAGCAGCCCCTCCAGCAGGTCTTTGAGCTCCGCGGTGAACGAGTCCGGCAGCTCCACATTCTGCGAGGGAAAAGGGAGGGAGGGAGGAAGGGAGGGAACGGAAGGGAGGGAGGGAGGAAACAGAGAGGAGGGAGAGTGAAAGTGAGAATGGGCTGTTTGAAAAACGACAGGCATCATCTGTACCTCTTGCTGTAGTACAGGAGTTTCCAGTCAGTCGGACACAGACACAAATGAAACTAGATCTGATCAGGGTTTTCAACAGCTCTGTGGAAGACTTAGGTGTGCATATTTGGTGTGGGGGGTGGGTGAGCAGAGCCGGCCCTAGACTTTTGGGGGGCCCTAAGCAGGATTTGGTTTTGGGGGGGGGACTCTCCACATTGTAACATGTTGCCACTGCACTTGGCACTAAACCAACTTGTGTATTGTAAATATTAGTGTGACGGGGGCGCATAGCTGCCGTCACGGTAGCGATGCGCTACCTGTTTTAATCTCAAAGACTGAGTGAAGAACGTTGCTTGTACATGTTTGTTTGACTGTCTATATGTCCGGTTATTTATACTGGTTTTATATTGTCTGTCATTTATCGAATTCCCTATATTAATCTATTGCTGCGGTGATTTACTATTTGATAGGCCTAGCTGAATGCATCTGTCATTGCTTATTGTTTAAAACCTATAGATTGTCACAAACATGACTCTCTCTCTCTCTCTGTCTCTTGGTCTCTCTCTGTCTCTCGGTGTCTCTCTCTGTCTCTCGGTGTCTCTCTCTGTCTCTCGGTCTCTCTCCCTCTCTCTCTCTGTCTCCCTCTCTCTCTCTGTCTCTCTCCCTCTCTCTCTCTGTCTCCCTCTCTCTCTCTGTCTCTCTCTCTCTCTCTCTCTGTCTCTCTCCCTCTCTCTGTCTCCCTCTCTCTCTGTCTCCCTCTCTCTCTCCTGCTCTCCCTCTCTCTCTCTCTCTCCCTCTTGTCTCCTCTGTCTCTCTCCTCTCTCTCTCTCTCCTTCTCTCTCCTTCTCTCTCTCTCTGTCTCTCTCGTGTCTCTCTCCTCTCTCTCTCTCTCTCTCTCTCCTCTCTCTCTCTCTCTCTCTCTCTCCCTCTCTCTGTCTCCTCTCTCTCTCTGTCTCTCTCCCTCTCTCTCTCTCTCCTTCTCTCTCTCCTTCTCTCTCTCCCTCTCTCTCTCGGTCTCTCTCCCTCTCTCTCTCTCTCTCTCTCTCTCTCTCTGTCTCCGCTCTCGGTCTCTCTCCCTCTCTCTCTCTCTCTGTCTCCCTCTCTCTCTCTGTCTCCCTCTCTCTCTCTGTCTCCCTCTCTCTCTCTGTCTCCCTCTCTCTGTCCCTCCCTCTTCCCCTCCATCTCTCTCTGTCTCCCTCTCTCCCTCTTCCCCTCCATCTCTCTCTCTGTCTCCCTCTCTCTCTCTGTCTCTCGGTCTCTCTCCCTCTCTCTCTCTGTCTCCGTCTCTCGGTCTCTCTCCCTCTCTCTCTCTCTCTGTCTCCCTCTCTCTCTCTGTCTCCCTCTCTCCCTCTTCCCCTCCATCTCTCTGTCTCCCTCTCTCCCTCTTCCCCTCCATCTCTCTCTCTGTCTCCCTCTCTCCCTCTTCCCCTCCATCTCTCCCTCCCTCTTCCCCTCCATCTCTCCCTCTCTCCCTCTCTATATCAAGACATGGAAATCTCACCTTTTGTAACAACATGGCACCTTTAAACCCTCTCTCTCCTCCCCCCACCATGAAAGCCTCTCCTGTATAATATAAGACGAGTGGACAGTCAGCCTCCCCCCTTCGCGTTGTGCTTCGTGGAGCCGAGCCATCTATCGGGATCTGCTCCATCCCTCCTTCCATCCACCTCTTCCTGTTCTCAGCCCCTTTTCTTTCTCTTTTCACTGCCGTCTGCTTCCATCGTGTTTATGTAATGAGACCATTCATCATGTTTAATAAACACACAGACATATAGGGCAGTATTTTTAGCCCGGTCGGGGCCGAACCACAGCCTTTTCCCCTCTCACTCTAACACACACACACACACACACACACACACACACACACACACACACACACACACACACACACACACACACACACACACACACACACACACACACACACACACACACACACACACGGATTTAAGGGATAAACCAAAATAAATGGCTGGATTAAAATCTTAATCTGGATTTATTGTGATTTGAAAGATCATACTTTCTGTGTGTGTGTGTGTACGTATATGTACACATGTATGTGTTTGTGTATTTGTGTGTGTGTTTGTGTATATGTGTACATGTGTGTACCTGTGTCTGTGTGTGTTTGTGTATATCTGTACATGTGTGTGTACCTGTGTGTGTGTACATCTGTGTGTGTGTTTGTGTATATGTGTACATGTGTGTATCTGTAGGTGTGTGTGCATGTGTGTGTACCTGTATGTGTGTGTGGGTGTGTGTGTGTGTATGTTTGTGGATATGTGTACGTGTGTGTACCTGTATGTGTGTTTGTACCTGTATGTGTGTGTACCAGTGTGTGTGTGTGTGTGTGTGTGTACCTGTATGTATGTATGTATGTATATATGTGTGTGTGTGTATACCTGTGTGTGTGTGTGTGTGTGTGTGTATACCTGTGTGTGTGTGTGTGTGTTTGTGGATATGTGTACGTGTGTGTACCTGTATGTGTGTGTACCAGTGTGTGTGTACCTGTATGTATGTATGTATGTATGTATGTATGTATGTGTGTGTGTGTGTGTGTGTGTGTGCGTGTGTGTATATCTGTGTGTGTGTGTGTGTGGATATGTGTACGTGTGTGTACACCTGTATGTGTGTGTACACCTGTATATGTGTGTACCAGTGTGTGTGTATACCTGTGTGTGTGTGTGTGTGTACCTGTGTGTGTGTGTGTGTGTATACCTGTGTGTGTGTGTGTGACAGAGAGAGAGAGAGAGAGAGAGAGAGAGAGAGCAGCTACCCTTCTCACTTGCTTCACGTCCCGACAAAACACATAAACGAACACAGACATTTGGAGCGAAGAGGAGCAAAGCTGCGCCGATTCATACTCACTCCGCAGTTTGTCACTGTAATCGTGTCAAGAGCTCAAACGCAACGCGACGCCTTCGCAGCGCTCGGGGGGGGGGGGGGAGGAGTGGGTGAGAGCAGATATGTCACCACCGGGTGGGCTCAATGGACACCATTCATGCCGGCTGTTTGCTCAATCTGACCCCATGACAACAAAAGCCTCGGCAGTATATTCCTCTGACAGACAATGGCCAGCTCAACACCAGGGCTGCACCACATCAGGTGAAATCCTTCTGACTGGTAATTGGGATTGGGATGTGATTCACAGCATTGGAGGGAATGATCATTTTTGTATCATTGTTCTCATTTTCAGTGAAAAATAATAAAAAGAATGAAAATGATTAAACACTGCAGAAAGAGATGTGTTAAAAATGACACAACATGTGTAGTCCCTGAACTAGGGCTGTCAACGAATATTCTAAATTCAAATATATATATTCGAATAGTTTTTAAAAAACGAATTTCGAAGGTGAAAATTAATATTCGAATCTGCGGTAGCAGAAGCTGTCTGGCTGTCTGCTTTGCTAGCGCGCCTGAAAGCCGTTACATACCGGACGCAGCCCAGCTGGAGCATACACATGTGACATCATGAGATCTCCGTGACTATTTATAGCTGCGCTGGTGCTCGCGACACTAGCTGCAGTCTTCTCCTGAACAGAGGTGGCGCTAATGAGCAAAGGCTACCGACGCTGCCCTTTCTATGGACTACAAGAAGAAGAAAAAGGTAAACAACGGCAGAACTGGCAGCAGCATTGCCGTGAATGCTTCGATTTGATTCACTGACCTACTTGGTGTGATTGAGCCTTTCATTCACCATAAAAGAGATCATCTTAATCGGTAAGTTTACCAGAGAGACCTGCAGTCACTCAGAGAGTCCTGACATGACGTTGTCGGCGAAATCATTGCATAATTTTGACGTCACGATGTCGCGTGCCACCTTGGATGCATGCGCAACCAGATGTTCTAATAGTTCGAATATTCGTTGTTATTTTAGAGGGAATATTCGAACGTAATTTTTAAGCAATTTTGACAGCCCTACCCTGAACACACTCACCACATGTGTTAAAATGTCATTTTTAACACAAGAGTTGTGTCATCTCTTTTTGCAGTGTATTCTCAAAGACTTCGGTAAGGAGACAATAAAAAAGAAATTAGATGTAAATACTTAAAATTTCCTGTCCCGCCAAAGGTGAAAGAAATGCAATTTAAAATTATGAATAGGATTTATCCCACTAATGATTTCTTAAAACAGAGATTTAAAATAGATGTAGGAAACTGTACACAGCAAAAGGAGATGTGTTAAAAATGACACAACATATAAGAGAATTTAGTAGAATTTTAACACATGTGGTGAGTGTGTTCAGGGACTACACTTGTTGTGTCATTTTTAACACATCTCTTTTTGCAGTGAAGGGATACGCCACAGTTTGTTGAAACAAGGCTTATCCCGGTCTAGATAGGTGGGCCAACGCATTAACCGCCCCCCTTCCTCTGTCTCTGTGTTGGGGTTCTAACCTCCGGTGGATTTGTGAGGACTATGGTTAACTGCTCCTCAGATCTCTGCAGGGTAAATCCAGACAGCTAGCTAGACTATCTGTCCAATCGGAGTTTTCTGTTGCACGACTAAAACTACCTTTGAACGTTACACACGTTCCAACAAAACAAGTTCCTTCCTAGGGTTGGGCATCGAGAACCAATTCCTACTTGGAATCGTTTGGGGGATTTTGTTTCAAATCTGATCATCTGATCCAAATTCAACATGCGCACATTTTTGGTTTTCCCGTAGCGACCAGGCGCTTGTTGTGTTGCCGCCTTGGAGCTCAGTAAGTGGAGCTCTAGCGTGGCTTTATTTTAAGTTGAAAAAGCCCCCCGTCAAACTGCAAACCACCCTTGAATCAAAATATAACTTTCCTCTTATTTGTGAAATTCACACTTTGCACGTGACGTCACAACTACCGGCTGGCGGGCAAGAACATAATTCTATAAACGTATATTTGTTGTGTGAATTGAGTGAATTTGCTCAAGAATCAATTTGTTGGCTGAAAGCCTACTGTGAAATTTAACACCGGTGTCAGCAAAAGACAAATATACATCGTAACGCTGGCGGCACAGATTGCAGACACACACCGCTACGATTGACTGACACACACACGTACACACTGTTAAACTCATACGCTGAACACTTTATTAGTCTTTCTACATGAGTTTAGTTAATGATCGGGATATTATAAGACCACATCGGTTATGTAATCACACGTTCCAACAAAACAACTTCCTTCCTAGGGTTGGGCATCGAGAACCAATTCCTACTTGGAATCGTTTGGGGGATTTTGTTTCAAATCCGAACATCGGATCCAAATTCAACATACGCACGTTTTTGGTTTTCCCGTAGCGGCCAGGCGCTTGTTGTGTTGCAGCCTTGGAGCTCAGTAAGTGGAGCTCTAGCGTGGCTTTATTTTACGTTGAAAAAGCCCCCCGTCAAACTGCAAACCACCCTTGAATCAAAATAAAACTTTCCTCTTATTTGTGAAATAAGCACGTGAGCCGTTTCAACTCCACCCCTCAAAGAATCGGAATCGAGAATCGATGAGAACCGGAAGGAAGAATCGGAGTTGGAATCAGAATCGTTAAAATCCAAACGATGCCCGACACTACTCCTTCCCCGAGGCTTTTTTGGGTAGCGGCACCGTTGCTCAAGACGATTGTGATCGGTTTAAGGAAACGCCAATAAACCAGAGCGCATTTTTCTCCCGTCCGGGAGCGCTGTGTGTCGACTAGCCAGACCCTACTCCGCAGCGCTGTGGAGGAAGGTCTGTCCATGCGAGACTAATCCCGAGTTAAAGGAACACGCCGACTTATTGGGAATTTAGCTTATTCACCGTAACCCCCAGAGTTAGACAAGTCCATACATACCCTTCTCATCTCCGTGCGTGCTGTAACGCTGCCTGACAGCTCCAGCATTAGCTTAGCCTAGCACAGATCCTGCAGGTAACTGGTTCCAACTAGCCTACTGCTCCAAATTGTGACAAAAGTGACAAAATAACTTCAACATGTTCCTATTTACATGTTGTGATTTGTAGAGTCACAGCGTGTACAAAAAACAACGTAACATGAGACACAGCCGTCTTCTAACAGTAAACAAACCGGGAACTATATTCTCAGACAGGCTTGCTGTGAGCATATCACTCCGCCCAAGTACTATATTCTTCCACCTGAGAATATAGTTCCCGGTTTGTTTACAGTTAGAAGACAGCTGTGTCTCATGTTACGTTGTTTTTTGTACACGATGTGACTCTATAAATCACAACATGTAAATAGGAACATGTTGGAGTTATTTTGTCACTTATTGGGAGCAGTAGGATTACTGGAACCATTCCTGCATGTTCTGTGCTGGGCTGATGCCGCTGGAGCCGTCAGACAGCATTACAGCACGCACGGAGATGAGAAGGGTATGTATGGACTTGTCTAACTCTGGGGGTTACAGTAAATAAGACAAATTCCCAATAAGTCGGCGTGTTCCTTTAACCGATCGATGGGTTGAAGAGAAAGGGGGAATTTCAGTCGGCCAAGATTTTCTCTGGTTGACTCCAGCCCTACTTTCTTCAGCAGATGATGTGTCAATAATAGGAAGTAAACTCTGGAATAGTTTGCCCCTCATAATAAGAGAGTATCCCACATTCAACACTTTTAAAACTCATTTAAAACAGTGGCTTCTAGAAAACCAGAGATGCACGCATTTTTAACAGTCACACCTTTCTTTATTCATATACTTTCACTGGTAAATCGAATGCAGTATAGAGGTGGAAGAATAATGTCTTTGTCATGTATCGTGCATCATGCATTTTTGTTTTGTTTTGCTTGTTTGTTTTGTTTATGTTAGTACTATGTGTACCTTTTAATGTAATGTAGTGAATGAGCGCTGTCTTTGTTAGTCTTATGTTACCTGCCTAGGGACTGCAGATGGAAAGTAGTTATTTTAACTAATTCTGGCATATTTACATGGTGTTTTTATACAACTATGTTCATAAATATGCATGGTCCCTGTCAAATAAATCAATAAACGTGAAAAACAAACATTCTGCACAGTGAAGCTCAAACCCATTTTTGAGTGAAAGTTGGAGGGGGGGGGGGGAGACGACTTTAAATTTAATTAAAAATACATGGATTTAAACCAGATGAAACTGTAATGCTGGCTGCATTTTTAAGCTTCCGTATTTTCTTTGTTTTTCCTTTAACCACAGATCCCCGACTCTCCGAGTAAACCTGTGCTGGATGTGGCTTTAAATCCATTTGACCCGTGGGGGTGTAATTTAACTTTCCCAGCTCAGTTGATCTAAGCCGAGTTTCTGTCAGATGCCTCGTCTCCTGCGTCTTCCCATGACACAGCAAAGTAAACACACAGCCGGGTGCTGGGCGGAGAGAGTAAAAGATGACCCAAAAAACAAAAAGACTTGCATCGGTGAGGTGGGAGAAACGCTGTCGACACTGGGGCTGCAACTAACGATTATTTTCATTGTCGATTATTTTCTCCCTTAATGGATTAGTTGTTTTGGTCTCTAAAATGTCAGAAAATGGTGAAAAAATGTGGATCAGTGTTTCCCAAAAGCGCGAGATGACGTCCTCAAATGTCCTGTTTTGTCCACAACTCAAAGATATTCAGTCATTTTAAACATAAAAAAACTTCCACAAAATTGCATTTGCTAAACCCACCAGACTCCATGTAAATAGTAAACAAACAGTAATTTTAGCATCTTAAAATACACTTCAATCAAAGTTGACAGAAACAAAAAAACTATGAAAAAAGCGGTTTTGGGTCATCTTTCTGCTTTTTCTAACCATCACAACTCTAGTTTTGGTTGAAATAAACACAGTTTACTAATTTACATTTGAAAATACATTGACTCTATACACGCTAAAAGTATTGTTTATTTAAATGGAGTCTGGTGGGTTTAGCGCTAGCGACCTCAGAGCTGTTTCTGGTTAAACAGAACTATATTGATGAATTTTTGCAGCTCTATTCGACACATTTAGAAACTCGCACAGGTAGATCCAACGCCTTTGACTTGGCGTGCGTCACACACAGCTCAGTATGCATAGGGATATACACATCTGTGTGCATTTGGTATTACTGGGCTGGCAAACAAGGGCCAAGCCCATGTGTTTAGGGTTAAGTAAAGAATCATATGTGCTTTACAGTTTTCTACAGTTTACACAAAGACCCCTTGATCTACATGTGCATCTGTCATCACGTGCACCTTTGGCCGTGCACGCCCTAAAGGAAACATAGAAGTGTCTTACCATGGTGAGCGTCATGCGGTCAATCTCATGTTTGTCTTTGGTCTTGTGCTGTCTGAAGGGGCTGTGCCTGGAGAGAGAAAGACAGAAAGAAAAAATAAAAGATGCTGACACACTGACTGAGATCACTGGGGGGAAAAGCCGTGACGGAGAAGGGACTCAGATCTAAGGCTGCCGCTAACGATTATTTTCTACTGCCGATTAAACTGTTGATTATTTACTATCTAAAAAGTCAGAAAGTGGATCAGCGTTTCTCAAAAGCCAAAGATGACGTCCTCAAATGTCTTGTTTTGTCCACAACTCAAATATATTCAGTTTACTGTCACAGAGGAGAGAAGAAACTAGAACTAGGGCTGGTCCGAATACCATTTTTTGAGCTTCGAAGCTTCGGTAGTAATGAGCATCGAATATTCGAAGCTTCGGAACATATTATTATCTCTAATAAAGGCAGGAATCTCTATGTGTCTGTCTGTTTGTTTGCATTTTGATTATTTTGAGAACCTTTCATCCAAACGACTTCACAAGGGAGTGCAGCAGTGTCGTATTTGGTGCAATATAGATAGACAGGCCAGACACGTTCAGAATTAATAAACTTTTAACCTCTCAAGGATCACCATCTCGTCAACGGGACACTTTGTGACGTCGCTGTAACCTCGATAAAACTTCCACTCATGAGCGTTTTTATAACTTTAAAGCATTAAATCTTTAAAATATAAAGCCATGTACACAACTGTTACAAAGTAAAAGAAAATAAAACAATTTAGCCGTAATCTGCGCAGCCGAGAGTGCATGCATACCTGTTGTCGTTGTCCTTTCAGCAACAAAGTGGTACAAAGTGGACCAAAACTTGATTTTCATAAATCCCCAAGAGTCCGAGGAAATGTAATATCCGAGCTTTATATTCCAAAACGATCTCTTCGCCTCACAATGTTGAAGTTTCTGGCCGAATCACAACGGAAAAACGCAAAACAGTTTTCCATTTCCACACTTGTTATCGCCGCTAGCTTCTCTGCCCAGCTTGCTAAATGCTCAAAGTGGGCGTCATCGTGTACCGACAGCATCTTCTTCTTCTTCTTTCTAGTTTATTGGCGGTTGGCAAACCAACTTAAATGTGCATTACCGCCACCAACTGGACTGGAGTGTGAACGAGAGATAAATGCAGAAAATAAATAAACCAAAATAAAAAATAAAAAAAACGAATATTCGAATGTCAAATTTTAAAATCGAATACCAACCCACCGAACGAATATTTGAATATTTGAATATTCGGGTCCAGCCCTAACTAGAACAATATTAATATTTAACAATGCTGACATCAGAGAAGCTTTACTCAAACCGATTATCAAAACAGTTTGCTTCGTGGCCCAGTTCAGACCAAAGATTCACCACGAGAGACAGAGCCACAGAGAATGGTTTTACAACGTAAGAGACGTCTCCTGTTTCAACAGCCAATAGAGGAGTCAGCTGGTAAAGTCAGCTACAATAAAATGATCCATAATCCATTTTATTTCTGTTACGAACTGTTAAGGGAGGCTCAGCGTGCGCCTGCAAGCCTGTACGACGGAGGGAGCTAGAGAGCGACTGAAGAGAGGGAGCGCCTAGGACTAAGCCGGGAATCGGAGAAATAAAATGTGTTTTCGCCGATTCATCACTAGAAATTTTCGTCTATACCCACGACGTTACACTTCCGGGATTACTCCAATGCCGCCAGACAGCTAGCTAGACTATCTGTCCAATCTGAGTTTTCTGTTGCACGACTAAAACTACTTTTGAACGTACACATGTTCCACCAAAACCAGTTCCTTCCTGAGACTGTTTAGCAGAGGCACCGTGGCTCCGTCCGGAGCTTAGCCCCGCCCACAAGACGATTGTGATTGGTTTAAAGAAATGCCCTTCCTCTGCAGCGCTGTGGACGAAAGTCTGGCAATGCGAGATAGTAAAAAATGCAACTGTAGCAAACATCTCACTATCACTAACGTTATGCACATTCATATTTAGACGCAACAAATGATATATTCAGCTACAAAAAAAAAGCCTGTAAGTCGGGAGTTAGGCGATTCATTAAAGGTAGCACATTAAATTAGCTTTTATTGACTAACTCATCGATTCATCTTTGCAGCTCTACTCAGACCCTTTACTTCAGTAAGAGTAACTAATACCACATTATAGAAATACTCTACTCTCTTTGTGTGTAAATACCTGAACCTGTAAAAGAAACTGAAGCTGTCAGATGAACGTAGCGCGGTACAAAAAGTGCAATATTTCCCTCGGAGACGTAGAGTGGAAGCATAAAGAAGCATGAAAACAAAATACTCAAGTACTTAAGGACAGTCCTTGAGTAGATTTACGTAGTCACATTCCAACACTTGAAAAAAGAAAGGAGAGGCCAAGAGGAGGTCGGGAAGGAGAGCAAGAATAAATCAGACACGCTGCCAATCACACCTTTCAAGAAAACCACACTTCAAACTGAAGCAGCACGCTCGGAAATATTACAACGCAATAAAAAAAAGAAATAGTAATGGAGCTGACCCAGACCTTACTCGCTGCAATTACCCGCACGCAGGTTCGAGTGCCGACTATTTAAACCTTTAAAACCGGATATCTATGATTTGAGCATCAGATCTTTACCAATCAATCAATCAATCAATCAATCAAATCAATCAATCAATAAGCTGTATTTATACGTAGCACCTTTCAAACATAAACTGTACAGAGATTGAAAAACTTTAGACAAAAACAGACAAAAAAAGTGGATTAGACTTAAAAAAGTGGATATAGAGACTAATGCATACTAAGACAAATAAAATATAAATGGTTTAACCTCTCTCATTCCCCCTGCTCTGGCGTTTCCCCCTCTCATTCCCCCTGCTCTGGTGCTTCCCCCTCTCATCTCATTCCCCCTGCTCTGGTGTTTCCCCTCTCATTCCCCCCTGCTCTGGCGTTTCCCCCTCTCATTCCCCCTGCTCTGGCGTTTCCCACTCTCATTCCCCCCTGCTCTGGCGTTTTCCCCCTCTCATTCCCCCCTGCTCTTGCGTTTCCCACTCTCATTCCCCCCTGCTCTGGCGTTTCCAACTCTCATTCCCCCCTGCTCTGGTGCTTCCCCCTCGCATCTCATTCCCCCTGCTCTGGTGTTTCCCACTCTCATTCCCCCCTGCTCTGGAGTTTCCCCCGCTCATTCCCCCCTCCTCTGGTGTTTCCCCTCTCATTCCCCCCTGCTCTGGCGTTTCCCACTCTCATTCCCCCCTGCTCTGGCGTTTCCCACTCTCATTCCCCCTGCTCTGGCGTTTCCAACTCTCATTCCCCCCTGCTCTGGCGTTTTCAACTCTCATTCCCCCCTGCTCTGGCGTTTCCAACTCTCATTCCCCCCTGCTCTGGCGTTTCCCCCTGCTCTGGCGTTTCCCCCTCTCCTTCCCCCTGCTCTGGCGTTTCCCCCTCTCATTCCCCCCTGCTCTGGCGTTCCCCCTGCTCTGGTGTTTCCCCCTCTCATTCCCCCCTGCTCTGATGTTTCCCACTCTCATTCCCCCTGCTCTGGCGTTTCCCCCTCTCATTCCCCCTGCTATGATGTTTCCCACTCTCATTCCCCCCTACTCTGGTGCTTCCCCCTCTCATCTCATTCCCCCCTGCTCTGGTGTTTCCCACTCTCATTCCCCCTGCTCTGGAGTTTCCCCCTCTCATTCCCCCTCCTCTGGTGTTTCCCCTCTCATTCCCCCTGCTCTGGCGTTTCCCACTCTCATTCCCCCCTGCTCTGGCGTTTCCCACTCTCATTCCCCCCTGCTCTGGCGTTTCAACTCTCATTCCCCCTGCTCTGGCGTTTCCCACTCTCATTCCCCCTGCTCTGGCGTTTCCAACTCTCATTCCCCCTGCTCTGGCGTTTCCCCCTGCTCTGGCGTTTCCCCCTCTCATTCCCCCCCTGCTCTGGCGTTTCCCCTCTCATTCCCCCCTGCTCTGACGTTTCCCCCCCTCAGCTCTGGTGTTTCCCCCTCTCATTCCCCCTGCTCGTCGATGTTTCCCACTCTCATTCCCCTGCTCTGGGCGTTTCCCCTCTCATTCCCCCTGCTATGATGTTTCCCACTCTCATTCCCCTGCTCTGGTGCTTCCCCTCTCATCTCATTCCCCCTGCTCTGGTGTTTCCCACTCTCATTCCCCCTGCTCTGGAGTTTCCCCACTCTCATCTCCCCTCCTCTGGTGTTTCCCCACTCTCATTCCCCCCCTGCTCTGGCGTTTCCCCCTACTCTGCTCTGATCTCCCCTGCTCTGGCGTTTCCCACTCTCATTCCCCCTGCTCTGGCGTTTCCCACTCTCATTCCCCCTGCTCTGATGCGTTTCCACTCTCATTCCCCCTGCTCTGATGTTTCCCACTCTCATTCCCCTGCTCTGGTGTTTCCCCCTCTCATTCCCCCCTGCTCTGGCGTTTCCCCCTCTCATTCCCCCTGCTCTGGTGTTTCCCCCCTCTCATTCCCCCCCTGCTCTGGCGTTTCCCTCTCTCATTCCCCCTGCTCTGGCGTTCCCCCCCTCTCATTCACCCTCCGTCCTGATTGGCTCTTATCGGTCTCAACGTCTCGTTCTCTGCGACTTAAAGCTACTAACGTTACCATGGCAACCACCAGCAGTGGGTGGAGTCTCCACGCTGCCTCCTGTTGATGCCCAGAATACCAGGATGTTGAGGAGATATTTTGGTTTGGCAGTGTGATTTTAAAAACGGAGATTATTTCTTCTACTGCAGCTAAAAACACGTGTGTGCATGGAGATCACTTTTGGCTCAAAGATTTCAAAAAGAAATAAATAATAATAAAAAAAAAGTAGCAATGCAAATGTAGCCTAAGGCCGGTTACACACTGCACGCATCGCGCGAGCGTGTCCGTTTATATTTCGGCTCCCATGTTAACAGGTTAGAGTTTACACACTGCCTGCGTGAGACGCGCGGCTCCAGACGCGCCTGAGACGCGTGCCTGCTAGAAATAGAACCGACGCCTATTTTTCACGCGAGACGCGAGCGTGTTGGAAGCGTTTCCAGGCAAAATAGAATAGGAAAATATGTTTATATGTCATTTAGACACGAATGCATATTAATAAATGACATCATGATGTTTGAAAGTCCAGGTTTTGACATCAATGTAGATATAAATGTAATACAAAATTTCAGAGAAAATATTTTCAAATGTTGCACTGGTCATACAGAACGAAATATTCTGTAACATATTTTGCAGTCAATACTGCCGATGTGGTCTTTCTTTAATCAAATCAGTAGGCTATATATAAAGGGTAGTAGGATAGGCTACGATACGATACGCCACGCTCGCGAGACGCGTGCAGTGTGTAACCGGCCTGAGGGAGCTGAAGGAGTTTCATGCTGTAGAGATGTTCACACACCCAGCACATTTAGATCCAGCAGAGGAGCGAGCACATCGAGCCAAACGTATCTACGAGACAGAATGGTGCTTCTGGCCCGAGATGCAAGGAGCGCTGCACTCCACTCAGCGAGAGTGATCAAATGACGACTGGCCGGCTTAATGGGGGGGGAATTGTTCAGCCGGAGCCAAAAAGACTTCAGAATGCACAGAGGAGAAAGGGAAAGGATGTTAATCAATAAATCAAAGTCTGAACTGTTGACGGATGCAAACTGAGAACTTTTTTTGTATTTTTTTTTTTTAGGAGATAAGGCTTAAAAGCCTGGAACATGTACAGATCAAATTGATTCTGCAGATGCATGTTGAGTTGTCTGGATCATGAGTTATATAAAGATATATATATTTTTTTCTCATATACTGTACATGCATGCGATAGTGAAGTGCATACATATATTTATACTTTGTTTCTGTATCTGCATTTTTGCAGATGGCTCAACTGATTGACTTTGATTATGGTATGGGCTAAAGGGAAGGGATTAGGTTTGTGGGAGCATTGTTAGTGAGTGCGTGTATATCAATGTGAAAGTTGTTGTATTTATTTGTTATTGTCTTGTGCTGTATTTACTTTAATTATGATTCTCCATCTTGATGTTGGTTTCTTTTGTATCTTAAAGGACCCCCTCGAAAATGAGATGGTGCATCTCAAGGGGTTATCCTTGAAAATAAATAAATACATAAATATTTTGGCGAGGAAAAGACTGGCATGGCCATTTCCAAACTCAAAGATACCCTTTCAACTCAAGATATCTGAATGAAAACGGATTCTTTAGATACCCACGAGTCTCCCCTTTAAGGCGCTGACACACTAACCCGATAATCGAGGTCTGTGACTCGAGTCAGAAACACGTTTTGGCCGACATGACATGTTCAGTCGCCAGCAGGGAAGTCGGGACTCACCCGGAAATGGCGAGCTGAATGAGCGGGAATAGAGTCTCTCAAAATCTGACGAAAATCTTTTAAACTGACCTTTGTTGATCTGAAATGAAGACAGATTCAGCAACTGCATGGCCTATTTCTCTCTTAAAATGTTCTCAGAAACTATTTTAGTCCGATATGAGATCGGTTTCTGAAGTCTGGCTTTGAATTTCCGGAGAAAACAGACCCCACGTGACGCGTTCGTCCAATCAGCTGCCGGTTTTCATTTCCTGGGCAACATTACAGATTGGTGCCGCCTGCTGACATAGAGATGTATTACGTCTCGTCGTCTTGTTGGTGAGTTCTGAGGAACTTTTTGGACCAACTCGGGGAGACTGATCAGTCATTTCACTTTCATTTTCTCCTGCTTGTCTATTGTACATTTTCCTTCTCTATTTGTTTAGCTTTAGTTACTTTGCATATTCATATTAATTAAACAACGACGAAAATCTTTTAAACTGACCTTTGTTGATCTGAAATGAAGACAGATTCAGCAACTGCATGGCCTATTTCTCTCTTAAAATGTTCTCAGAAACTATTTTAGTCCGATATGAGATCGGTTTCTGAAGTCTGGCTTTGAATTTCCGGAGAAAACAAACCCCACGTGACGCGTTCGTCCAATCAGCTGCCGGTTTTAATTTTTTGGGACAACAATCCAGATTAGCGCCACCTGCTGTTATGGAGACGTATTAACGTCTCGTCTCTTCGGTGAGTTCTGAGGAACTTTTTGGACCAACTCGGGGAGACTGATCAGTCATTTCACTTTCATTTTCTCCTGCTTGCCTATTGTACATTTTCCTTCTCTATTTATTTTTAGCTTTAGTTACTTTGCATATTCATATTAACTATATAAAATATTATGAATAATCTAGGATGTATTAAAGTGGCTAAAGAGGAGAATTTATTGATCCGGTGGTGAAATTCACAATCTACCTGCCAAGTCTGTTCCGCTATTATTTTGGTGAAAGTAACTCAAAAGTAGTGTAAAGCATTACAATTCAGAGACAGTAATATTGTAATATAACTAATTACTCTCTCACAGTAACTAGTAATGTGTAATGTATTAGATTTTGGAAGTATTCTGGAAGCCCAACACTGTCTATTATATTAATTGCCAATACTGGTTTCTCAAGGACAATACTGATCCAGATTTTCTAGTAGTTAATGAAACCGATATTTGGAAACGATATGCATTTACTGAAAGGAAAACTTTTACTCTTTTAGTCAGTATTAAATATTTGGAATCTTACAAACTCCAACACAAAAGTTTGTTTAAATGCTTTAAGGAAATATAAAAAAAAAAAAAAAAAACTGAAACTTTAAATGTAATAATATGTAGTCAAAAAAAAAAAAACGGATAAATAAAAAATTAAGTGTATTGGTTTTCCGATCAAATAAAACACCGATACAGATAATCTGCAAACTGCCAAATATCGGCCCCGATATGTCCTCTCCAGGAAATCTTAGGTGCCATACGCTTCATTTCCTGCATTGTGATACATTTTTAATGAGCCAATTTATGGTGGAAACATCTTTATTTATGTATTGGAAAACTCAGGAGGCAGGCGACAATTCAAAATATACTCAAGTACAATGGAATATATTGCAGTAAGGGGGGCTTGTTAAATTAGGGGGACCTGGGCCCGGATCATAGTACCCCGGACCCCAAAGTCCAGTTAATTTCACTAGTTTAGAGCTGGTCGATCTGTGCCCAAATCCACATTAGGAAGATACGTACCAAAATAAAAGTTAACCACTATTTAACACGACTACAAGATATATTTAAACAGGTTATAAATCTGTCTCAATTCAATACTACCACCTATGAATTAATGAAGACACTAAGTACACTACGGAGCCTTTTTTCTAGGGCTGTCCTCGACTAAAGAGATTCTTAGTCGACTAACACTTATAGGATTTAGTCGACTAATGGATTAGTTGATTTAATTGACAGAGCTGTGCTCTTTGAGAGGTGGTTAAGACTAGAAAAGCAACAATATAAATGTAGTTAATTAACCATCTGTAAAACTGAGTTTCTCCACAATTAATCCTGCAAAAGCACCACTTTAAATCTTGTGTTTACCATAAATGTGCTCAGAAGTTTCTTGGAAATAAGTAATTAAGCATGAATAAGCATAAAAAATTACTAATGGACTAAAGAAATCTTAGTCGACTAAGACCAAAATGACTGATTAGTCGATTAATCGACTAAGAGGTGGCAGCCCTACTTTTTTCCACCGTAAAACTAGCAAAAGTGGATTCCTACACGCCCTAAACGCACCTGCACCAGGCGCTTCACGCTTAGATCGTTAAAATAGGGCCCATAATCACGAAAATTTGGGTCAATTTTGAAAGCCTGATTATTTAAAGTGCCAATATTATGAAATAAATCACTTTTTCTGGTGATTTGGGGTGTTATTTTGTGTCTCTGGTGCTTCCAAACGCATACACACTTTGAAATAAATCCATCCATGGTGTTCTGAGTGAGATCTGGTTTCTGAATGTGTCCTGCCTTCAGTCTCCTGGTGAGCTGGTCAACATCTGCACGGCTTTCTACGTCACTAGCTGAGACGAGCTGGATGACCGCAACCGTTAGCATGCTAGCGCTAGCATGCTACCTCGTCCTCAATAGCAAAGCACTGCTACTACACACACTAGTTCATCATAATCTCCAAAAGAACTACTTCCATGTGCTCCCTGGTTTAGAAGAAGTCTCCCAGCTAATCCTGAAGTTGGAGAAACAGCCTTTCTTTTACTGTCTATGGAGCTAGCTGACATGATCTACATCTGAGCTACTGAGCATGTGCAAGTGCAATCAAAGATAGTACAGAAGAAGAAGAAAAGAGGTCTCACTCTGTAGCTAAAACAGAGACCTGAACACAGGGTGAAAAGAGGAGCTGCAGCAATGTGCAGTACAACTAAAATATGGTGTTTTCTTGATAATTAAACCATGTAAACCTATTCTGGTACAACCTTAAAATACAATTATGAACCTGAAAATGAACATAATATGGGCAATTACCCATTGACTTCTGGAAAGATGTTGCATTTATTGAACTTAAAATTGTTAAAACAAATCAACAGTGAAAACACCTTAAACTGTGAAATTTCCCCCAGAACATATCGTAAGAGTTTACTTGCATAACGTAATGTGCAAAATGATAGTTTCTTTTTATTTCTAATTACTCTGTTTTTGTGATCGTTTTGTGACCGACCGTCTCTGCAGCCGCCAAGCTTTGGCCAGAGACCGACACGCTCGGCCACTTCAAAGTGTTCTCACACACACACACACATACAGTACAGGCCAAAAGTTTGGACACACCTTCTCATTCAATGCGTTTCCTTTTTATTTTCATGACTATTTACATTGTAGATTCTCACTGAAGGCATCAAAACTATGAATGAACACATATGGAATTATGTACTTAACAAAAAAGTGTGAAATAACTGAAAACATGTCTTATATTTTAGATTCTTCAAAGTAGCCACCCTTTGCTTTTTTTGATAACGCTGCAAACCCTTGGTGTTCTCTCAATGAGCTTCATGAGGTAGTCACCTGAAATGGTTTTACCTTCACAGGTGTGCTTTGTCAGGGTTCATTAGTGGAATTATTTCCCTTATTAATAAAAAAAAGCAAAGGGTGGCTACTTTGAAGAATCTAAAATATAAGACATGTTTTCAGTTATTTCACACTTTTTTGTTAAGTACATAATTCCATATGTGTTCATTCATAGTTTTGATGCCTTCAGTGAGAATCTACAATGTAAATAGTCATGAAAATAAAAAGGAAACGCATTGAATGAGAAGGTGTGTCCAAACTTTTGGCCTGTACTGTACACACACACACACACACACACACACACACACATCAATGGAAAGCTGCGTCACACTCACTCTTCTTTCTTGTTCTTCTCACTCAGCCGACCATCACTAACACTCACACACACACACTTCTGCCTCTCACCGGATGCCTGACCTACTGGGTGCGGACCTCTGGCATTTACACACTCCAGATCAAACACACACACACACACACACACACACACACACACACACACACACACACACACACACAGAAAGGCTTGCGCACACATATACACACACACACACAGGTTGCAAACAAACACACACATATTCACACACACACACACACACACAAACACACACACAGATACAGGCTCATTCGCACACACACACAAGATCAAACACACATCCAACAGCTGAGAGCGTATTCAAAAAGGTTGAACTCAGAGTGGTTTGAAAGCAGACAGGAAGTCATGAGTGAAGATCACAGAAGAAGAAGAAGAAGAAGAGGAGGAGACGGAGGTGTGGTTGTTACCCTCGGAGGAGTTTGAAGAGCATGCAGCCTAAAGAGAACCAGTCGGCGCTGCTGTCGTAGGCCGTCCCCTTCTGAAGAACCTCCGGGGCCATGTAGCCATGGGTCCCCCTGGAACAAAACCCAGCAGAGCATCACGTCACACACACACACACACTACTTCAGGGTCCCCTAATACTGTATCTGAAGTCTCTTTTATATAGACCTTAGTGGTCCCCTAATACTGTATCTGAAGTCTCTTTTATATAGACCTTAGTGGTCCCCTAATACTGTATCTGAAGTCTCTTTTATATAGACCTTAGTGGTCCCCCTAATACTGTATCTGAAGTCTCTTTTATATAGACCTTAGTGGTCCCCCTAATACTGTATCTGAAGTCTCTTTTATATAGACCTTAGTGGTCCCCTAATACTGTATCTGAAGTCTCTTTTATATAGACCTTAGTGGTCCCCTAATACTGTATCTGAAGTCTCTTTTTACTGTGCAAATCTTCAATAAATATAATATATATATATATATATATATATATATATATATCTCTATCTGAAGTCGTACAGCCCCCTAGAGCTCACTTAACATCATTAGTTCTTTTATGTTTGTTTTTTTTTAATCATGGCTCAAATAGTTATTAAAGAAGAAGAGCCATTAATATAAACAGCTGATTCACAACTTTTCAACAGTTAGTGCACCAGGCCTGTCCTCGACTAAAGAGATTCTTAGTCGACTAACACTTATAGGATTTAGTCGACTAATGGATTAGTTGATTTAATTGACAGAGCTGTGCTCTTTGAGAGGTGGTTAAGACTAGAAAAGCCCCCCCCCCATTAGCACGGATACTCACACGCTGGCGTGGGGTTTCTTCTTGGAGAAGTCGCAGGCCAGGCCCAGGTCGGAGATACGAACGTGGCCGTGTTCATCCAACAGGATATTAGCTGGCTGAAGGGAGGACACACACACACACACACACACACACACACACACACACACACACACACACACACACACACACACACACACACACATCGGCAGAGAGAGAGAGAGGGATTGAGAGGGTGATACTGATAGGAGCATACGAGAGATAAGATCATAAGCATAGAGTAACGATGTTTGAGATCTGGCTAATTCACCGCTTAAGTTCCAATTTCCGCTCGCCGGGAGAAAACGCTGCGTGGAAGAAAACACAATGAAAGAAAAAGCTCCTATCCTGGTATTCCTCCGCTGTTTGGCAAATAAAAGAAAAACTAACCCACCCACTCACCCACTCAGTCGCTCTTCCCTTCCAACACTTGGCCTCAGAGTATTATCTGCATTGTTCTGCACTGTTTATTGAAGCCCTAAAACCGTTCCCTGACTTCCAGCAAAATATATCTGTTATTATGGCAACCGGTCCAAACAGGAGAGGATTGGGAGGAAAGACGGCTGGAACCACAGCTGATGTGAATCTACGCTGCGTTGGTGGCTCAGAGGACTCAGGGTTTTGGATATCGTAGTATCTTAATATGACATAAGGTGGTGTCTTTTCCTGGTTTTAAAGGCTGCATTACAGTAAAGTGATGTCATTTTCTGAACTTACCAGACTGTTGTAGCTGTTCTATTATTTTTACCTTTACCCACTTAGTCATTATATCCACATTACTGATGATTATTTATCTAAAATCTCATTGTGTGAATATTTAGTGAAAGCACCAGTAGTCAACACTACGATATCGTTGTGGTATCGATATTGAGGTATTTTGGTCAAAATATATGTATCTGAAGTCTCTTTTATATAGACCTTAGTGGTCTCCTAATACTGTATCTGAAGTCTCTTTTATATAGACCTTAGTGGTCCCCTAATACTGTATCTTTATATAGACCTTAGTGGTCTCCTAATACTGTATCTGAAGTCTCTTTTATATAGACCTTAGTGGTCCCCTAATACTGTATCTGAAGTCTCTTTTATATAGACCTTAGTGGTCCCCTAATACTGTATCTGAAGTATCTTTTATATAGACCTTAGTGGTCCCCTAATACTGTATCTGAAGTCTCTTTTATATAGACCTTAGTGGTCCCCTAATACTGTATCTGAAGTCTCTTTTATATAGACCTTAGTGGTCCCCCTAATACTGTATCTGAAGTCTCTTTTTATATAGACCTTAGTGGTCCCCTAATACTGTATCTGAAGTTTCTTTTATATAGACCTTAGTGGTCCTCTAATACTGTATCTGAAGTCTCTTTTATATAGACCTTAGTGGTCCCCTAATACTGTATCTGAAGTCTCTTTTATATAGACCTTAGTGGTCCTCTAATACTGTATCTGAAGTCTCTTTTATATAGACCTTAGTGGTCCCCTAATACTGTATCTGAAGTCTCTTTTATATAGACCTTAGTGGTCCCCTAATACTGTATCTGAAGTCTCTTTTATATAGACCTTAGTGGTCCCCCTAATACTGTATCTGAAGTCTCTTTTATATAGACCTTAGTGGTCCCCCTAATACTGTATCTGAAGTCTCTTTTATATAGACCTTAGTGGTCCCCTAATACTGTATCTGAAGTCTCTTTTATATAGACCTTAGTGGTCCCCTAATACTGTATCTGAAGTCTCTTTTATATAGACCTTAGTGGTCCCCTAATACTGTATCTGAAGTCTCTTTTATATAGACCTTAGGACTGTGTTTCAGGAGTATTTGGGAGAACACCGGGGAAGGGGAGAGTGCACCTTGAGGTCTCTGTAGACCACGAAGCGGTTGTGCATGTGCTCCAGGCCCAGGATGATTTCGGCAGCGTAGAAACGCATCTCCTTCTCGCTGAACACACCGTGCTGAGACAGGTGGTAGTGCAGGTCTCCCCCTGGAAACACACACA
>CM046802.1:30547618-30555118 GCA_025617405.1 Perca schrenkii
AGAGTTGCATGTACTCTAATGTGCCTAAAGCTGCTGCTGAGCTGTTTGAGTGTGTATGCTGGGAGGGGAGAGAGAGAGTTTGTGAGGCTGATTTCACCCCTGTTTTTTGCTAAATTGCTTGTTTTTAATTACTATGGACACCATGTTATTTATAGTCCTGTCATATTTCTATTTAAAATTGTTAATTTTTTTTTTTTTTAAATGTGTCATACCTGCCCAGGGACTACAGGTGGAAATTAGCAACTGTTGCTCTAACCTGGCCCAAGACGTATTCTCTCGTTTAACAAGTGTAATGTTTATTTGTGCATTGTAAATCAATTTCCATATTCATTACATCTTGCCCGTGTCGGCCTTCCTGCAGCCGTACACCTCTCCGAAGCCGCCCCGGCCGATGATCCGATGCACGCTGAAGTCGTTCATGGTCAGCTGAGGATGGATTTAAAAAACATCAAATTAAAAAAAAGGAGCAGAGGGACTTTAACAGAGGCAGGAACAGGAGTGCAAACAATCTTGTAGGAGGGCTCCACACGACCGATTTGTTCCAACAGAAGCTACATCTACACATAGATGTACAGTACAGGGACACACCTTCTCATTCAATGCGTTTCCTTTTTATTTTCATGACTATTTACATTGTAGATTCTCACTGAAGGCATCAAAACTATGAATGAACACATATGGAATTATGTACTTAACAAAAAAGTGTGAAATAACTGAAAACATGTCTTATATTTTAGATTCTTCAAAGTAGCCACCCTTTGCTTTTTAATTAATAAGGGAAATAATTCCACTAATTAACCGTGACAAAGCACACCTGTGAAGGTAAAACCATTTCAGGTGACTACCTCATGAAGCTCATTGAGAGAACACCAAGGGTTTGCAGAGTTATCAAAAAAATCAAAGGGTGGCTACTTTGAAGAATCTAAAATATAAGACATGTTTTCAGTTATTTCACACTTTTTTGTTAAGTACATAATTTCATATGTGTTCATTCATAGTTTCAATGCCTTCAGTGAGAATCTACAATGGAAATAGTCATGAAAATAAAAAGGAAACGCATTGAATGAGAAGGTGTCCAAACTTTTGGCCTGTACTGTACGTTTGGGGTTTTTTAAGCAGCGTTTCGAGACAAAAACGATCTCCATCAACCAGGAAAGTTTTAGCTCCAGAAGCAGAACTAGTCTCCGTCCTTTCTTACTTACAGTGGGGGCACACCAGCTACATGTACTACTGCTACGCTAAGGTTTAACGCTTTGGTTCTTTTTTTTTTTTTTAAGTTTCTATATCAGAAATTTGGGTTTTCTTTCGACCAAATTGTCAAAGAAACTAACGTGGATGGTTCCCTATTGACCATTCAGTTCACAGGTGAAACAATCAGTTCACTACTTTATTGAATTTGGGTGTTTAATTTAATTTTATAGCATTTTTGAGGGGAAAAAAATGACAAAAGAACGTTGAAAAAAAGTGACAAAAATGTTGGAAAAAAAATAAAAATAATCTACAACATTTTTTTTTTTTTTTTTAAATCGCTGATAATAATAATAAAAAAATTCTACAAAAAACATCCTGAAGTCAGACTCAGTGGTGAGAGAAGCCGGAGCAGAGGGACAGACACAGAGCTGTAGACGAGCAAACTCTTTTTAATTATTTCACTTCATCGGTTATCAGGCTAATAGACCTTTTTCACGGCAGACATGTTGACATGTCATAGTAGGAAAAGCACAGGTGTGTTCATTAAAAACCATTACTGATGGCTGCATTCCACTTAGGAGAGGCCCTGGTATTAAACCATTACTGATGGCTGCATTCCACTTAGGAGAGGTCCTGGTATTAAACCATTAATGATGGCTGCATTCCACTTAGGAGAGACCCTGGTATTAAACCATTACTGATGGCTGCATTCCACTTAGGAGAGGCCCTGGTATTAAACCATTACTGATGGCTGCATTCCACTTAGGAGAGACCCTGGTATTAAACCATTACTGATGGCTGCATTCCACTTAGGAGAGACCCTGGTATTAAACCATTACTGATGGCTGCATTCCACTTAGGAGAGACCCTGGTATTAAACCATTACTGATGGCTGCATTCCACTTAGGAGAGACCCTGGTATTAAACCATTACTGATGGCTGCATTCCACTTAGGAGAGACCCTGGTATTAAACCATTACTGATGGCTGCATTCCACTTAGGAGAGACCCTGGTATTAAACCATTAATGATGGCTGCATTCCACTTAGGAGAGACCCTGGTATTAAACCATTACTGATGGCTGCATTCCACTTAGGAGAGACCCTGGTATTAAACCATTACTGATGGCTGCATTCCACTTAGGAGAGACCCTGGTATTAAACCATTACTGATGGCTGCATTCCACTTAGGAGAGACCTGGTATTAAACCATTACTGATGGCTGCATTCCACTTAGGAGAGACCTGGTATTAAACCATTACTGATGGCTGCATTCCACTTAGGAGAGACCCTGGTATTAAACCATTACTGATGGCTGCATTCCACTTAGGAGAGGCCCTGGTATTAAACCATTACTGATGGCTGCATTCCACTTAGGAGAGACCCTGGTATTAAACCATTAATGATGGCTGCATTCCACTTAGGAGAGGCCCTGGTATTAAACCATTACTGATGGCTGCATTCCACTTAGGAGAGACCCTGGTATTAAACCATTAATGATGGCTGCATTCCACTTAGGAGAGGCCCTGGTATTAAACCATTACTGATGGCTGCATTCCACTTAGGAGAGGTCCCTGGTATTAAACCATTACTGATGGCTGCATTCCACTTAGGAGAGGCCCTGGTATTAAACCATTACTGATGGCTGCATTCCACTTAGGAGAGACCCTGGTATTAAACCATTAATGATGGCTGCATTCCACTTAGGAGAGGCCCTGGTATTAAACCATTACTGATGGCTGCATTCCACTTAGGAGAGACCCTGGTATTAAACCATTACTGATGGCTGCATTCCACTTAGGAGAGGCCCTGGTATTAAACCATTAATGATGGCTGCATTCCACTTAGGAGAGGTCCTGGTATTAAACCATTACTGATGGCTGCATTCCACTTAGGAGAGGCCCTGGTATTAAACCATTAATGATGGCTGCATTCCACTTAGGAGAGACCCTGGTATTAAACCATTAATGATGGCTGCATTCCACTTAGGAGAGACCCTGGTATTAAACCATTACTGATGGCTGCATTCCACTTAGGAGAGACCCTGGTATTAAACCATTACTGATGGCTGCATTCCACTTAGGAGAGACCCTGGTATTAAACCATTACTGATGGCTGCATTCCACTTAGGAGAGACCCTGGTATTAAACCATTACTGATGGCTGCATTCCACTTAGGAGAGACCCTGGTATTGTGCATGCTGACTCACTGAGCCATCATTAAGGTTATCAATGTCAGCTGTGCTTTTCCTACTATGACAAGTCAACATGTCTGCTGTGAGAAAGGTCCATAAAACGCAGATACAGATAATCTGCAAGCTGCCAACAAAAAACGATCCGATAATCGCTCCATCACTAGTCAAATGTGTACGTATGGACGGAGCTGAACCTCTTGTGTGGATGGAGATAGATATTTATTTTTGCCCTCAAATTGCCGTGAGGTGTATTGTCATCCTATTTTATCCGATCATTCTATAACTTGTATTTAGGCCATATCTGAACTATCTATATGTAGCTAGAAGTGATGAACTTTAGCCTACTTTTAGAAGACACTTCTAACATCTGGAAAGTCTTATCAATGGGGCCCCCAATATGTTGAAAAGAAGGCCAGTTGGCTCGTAGCCATTGGTCAATTATTGATGCCACCCCAATTTATCAAGTATAGATATGCAGTTTGGAACAAAGAACTTCAGAGTGACCACTGGAGAATTGGGAAAACAGATCCTCTCCTCTCCGGGCTCTTCGGAGCTTGTCAATTGATGCTGATTTCTTTGATGTGAATAAACCCTTATAATCAAGAAACAGCGTCAGCGGATTCCTTTCCACACATATTACAGCATCGCTACCAAATACACTACAGCCGCTTAAAATCGCAAAAGGCAGCGGTGTAGATGTAGCCTCAGGCAGTCTGGAGCACGTGAACCAAACTACAGGATGTTTTAGAGCTCGTACTCACGTGGATGTTGAGCTCCACGTTCTTCCACTGGCAAAAACGGGTAAATTTGTCACTGAATTGGGAAGAGGAAAACAGAAGGTCAAAATGTGAATTCACTGTATCAAGTAGGGCTGCAGGATAATGAGGAAAATATGCGATAACGTCGACGAATATCCCGATAACGACATTATATATCCGATAAATAAACAGGTATTAAAGCGTGCTCAGTTGTGCTGCTTTCAGTGCTCTGCTACAATACAACAAACTGCTGGTTGGGTTTAAAACTAATGAAAGGAAATCATTTCCAACTTTCTTTTATAGAACAAATTTAAATATATATTGACATTTTATTTATTCATTCATTCATAACATGCATGAATGAAAAAAAGGAACAGGAAGAAGAAAATCTTATGGTACATGGAAAAAAAAAGAAAATAACAAAAAACAGCTGCTTCATGAAGTAAAAGAGTATCAGTACTACCTATCTTACATTTAATAATCATTTTAAAGCGTATTAGTCATCATTTTTCTTATAACATTCCTGTATTTTTTTTCTTATACAAATTCTTAAATTTACAAACACTTTTGCAGCACTTCAGTTCATAGTCCAAGGTGTTCCACAGTTTAACTCCATGAATGGAGTTTTTGTGTAGAACGTGCGAAAAAGAGTTTTAAAATGATATTGCCTTCTATGGCCATCTTCCTCTGATACAGGAGTAAATAAATGTTGTAAAACGCAAAGGCAAAACTCTCTGCTTAGCTTTCCACAGAAAAATCTAAATCTTCAAATCGACAAAATCTTTGAATTTTAGAAGTCCAGATTTTAAAAATAAACTATTATTGTGTTCTCTGTAGCCTATCTTTTTGATAATCCTTAATGCTTTTTTCTGTAACAAAAACAGAGGTTTTGTATTAGTAGGGTATGTATTACACTATTAGTAGGGTATGTATTTGTATTAGTAGGGTATGTATTACCCTACTAATACAAAACCAAATTGAACGTTGAATTAAAGCACTATAAAAAAGAATGACAGGTACATTTTCTACTGATACTCTCTTTCGACTAACGCAAGAAAGTCTCCGATGTGTTTTTTGCGACAGTTGATATCGCGATGACGATAGAAATAAAGACTTTTTATTGTGCAGCGCTAGTGTTGACGCTGTAAAAGATGATGAAACCGTTCCTCCACAGTCTCACCTCTCGATGTACTTCTGGAAGATGGTCCCTCTCAAGCTGTCGCAGATCTCCACGATGTATGGCTGCAGACACACACACACACACACACACACACACACACACACACACACACACACACACACACACACACACACACACAGACAAGGTTTCTGTCAGTAACCACTGGGCTTGATAAATATACTGGATAGACAGCACTGTAACCCTGAGGCACGAAAAACACACCTTTGCGTCCAAACCACGCTGCTTTTTCTGACTTTCTGTCAAAGTATTCAAATTGAATACAAGCGACACGCAGTAATAATGATCTGTACATATACAGCACATTATATTTGGTCGAGCAGAATAGAAAAAATATTTCAAAATACATTTCAAAGAGCATTAGAGGGAGCGCTGCATGGGCAAAAGAAATTATGATGAAATTATTTCAGACCTAGAACACAATACTTCTGCCAATTTAAGACTTCTCAAGGCGTTAAAAATTTGGATTTTTAAATTTTTGTCTTTTTTAAAGTGCTCATATTGTGCTTTTCCCCTTTATTGTGTTATATATATTTTTTGTGCGCGTTATAAGTTTACAAAGTGAAAAAGCCCAAAGTCCCCCCCAAAGGGACTTACCATCTCCAACAGAAAACACTGTCCCCACAGGTACTGTCGGGACACGCCCTCATACTCTGCTTCTGACTGGCTAGCAGTCCTTACCTAGGTAATGTCAGGACACGCCCTCATACTCTGCTTCTGACTGGCTAGCAGTCCTTACCTAGGTACTGTCAGGACACGCCCTCATACTCTGCTTCTGACTGGCTAGCAGTCCTTACCTAGGTACTGTCAGGACACGCCCTCATACTCTGCTTCTGACTGGCTAGTAGTCCTTACCTAGGTACTGTCAGGGCACGCCCTCATACTCTGCTTCTGACTGGCTAGCAGTCCTTACCTAGGTACTGTCAGGACACGCCCTCATACTCTGCTTCTGACTGGCTAGTAGTCCTTACCTAGGTACTGTCGGGACTAGGGCTGCCACCTCTTAGTCGATTAGTCGACTCATCGGTCGTTTTGGTCTTAGTCGACTAAGATTTCTTTAGTCGATTAGTCATTTTTTATGCTTATTCATGCTTAATTACTCATTTCCAAGAAACTTATGAGCACATTTAAGATTTTAAAGTGGTGCTTTTGCAGGATTAATTGTGGAGAAACTCAGTTTTACAGATGGTTAATTAACTACATTTATATTGTGCTTTTCTAGTCTTAACCACCTCTCAAAGTGCACAGCTCTGTCAATTAAATCAACTAATCCATTAGTCGACAAAATCCTATAAGTGTTAGTCGACTAAGAATTTCTTTAGTCGAGTACAGCCCTAGTCGGGACACGCCCTCATACTCTGCTTCTGACTGGCTAGTAGTCCTTACCTAGTTACTGTCAGGGACACGCCCTCATACTCTGCTTCTGACTGGCTAGTAGTCCTTACCTAGGTACTGTCAGGGTACGCCCTCATACTCTGCTTCTGACTGGCTAGTAGTCCTTACCTAGGTACTGAGCATGTGCGACTCCCAACAAAGATGGAACAGAAGTGAGATGTCTCACTCTGTAGCTAAAACAGAGAGCTCAACACACAGGGTGAAAAGAGGAGCTGCAGCAATGTGCAGCACAACAAAAATATGGTGTTTTTTTAAAAAATTAAACCATGTTAAACCTATTCTGATATAACCTCTAAATACAATTATGAACCTGAAAATGAGCATAATATGAGCACTTTAAAACTTTTTAAGACCCCCCCGAGTGGAGCGGACTCCCTTTTGTCTGCTGTTGGAAGTTAATTCTCTTCATATGTATCTGTGTGTGTGTGTGTGTGTGTGTGTGTGTGTTCTGACCAGAAAGACAAAAGACGCTCTCTTTGCTTCCACAGAAACATTAAAAAAAAAGAAAGTTACGGCGACACTGAGGGTGTCAAAGTACAAAAATAGGCAGGAAATGGTGGCAGGTTGATGCAATGTGTGTTTGGAGGGAAAGTTGGAGTCACTGGGGGGATACTTTGACATCCAGAATAGAAGCCGAGTTGTAGTCTGGAAGAGGAAATACTCGATTAGATTTACCGAGCTGAAAGAATACAAGCCTCTGTTTTTTAAATGTAGATTTTCCTGGGTGGCCTTTTGGCAAATCGATGCTCCGCACTTTAATGTCTAA
>CM046802.1:30567618-30590118 GCA_025617405.1 Perca schrenkii
GTTTTGGGTTACTGGTTTAATGTGTAACATTGATATTGATGTGCATTTCTGTTTGTTTTCTCTTCATATTTGCAAAGTTAAGTGATTTAGCATTTACATATCCATTACTACAAGCTTCAGTCGCAATTTAAAAATGCGATTAATCGCGATTAACTACAGCAAATTGTGCGATTAATTAGTTAATTTATTTTAATCGATTGACAGCCCTAATATATATATATATATATATATATATATATATATATATATATATATATATATATATATATATATATATATATATATATATATATATATATATACACACACACATATAAATACCTAACTTTAACCCTTACCCTAACCCTAACCATAACCTAATTCTAACCCTAATCCTGAAACCAAGTCTTAACCCTCAAACAGCCCTTTAACCTTGTGGGGTTCAACATTTTGGTCCCCACAAGGCTGTGCAGACCCCACAAGTATACTGACCCCACGAATATAGTAAAACAAGCCCACACACACACACACACACCCCATAATTACAGCAGACACCCGGCATTACTGGTACTGGCTGAAAATAACACACTCTCAAACGCACCAACAATGGGTAGAAAAATCGCACAACGTGCAGTCAAATCTCCATTATGTGAGAACGAAGAAGAAGACAAGAAGGAGGAGGAGAAGAAGAAGAAAGGAGAGAGGGAGGGGGGTGATAAAAACACATTCACATTGCTTACAAAGATGAGAAGCACTGTTGCCATGGTAATTGCCTCCGTGGCTACGGGCTATGTGTGTGTGCACAATGGTGTGTGTGTGTGTGTGGAGCCACAGAGACGAGATGTACAGTAGCCTGCTGCTGCTTCCCGCTGGGAGGCCAGCGAGCTCCAGAGCTTCCTCCGATGACTTCGTGACGTCTCCGACAGAGTAAGCGAGGTCACAACGAAGACATTAAGAAGACGGGGGACGACTCGAGATACAGGAGGACAGACGAGCCGAGCCGCAGCATGTACTGTACAGGCCAAAAGTTTGGACACACCTTCTCATTCAATGTGTTTCCTTTTTTATTTTCATGACTATTTACATTGTAGATTCTCACTGAAGGCATCAAAACTATGAATGAACACATATGGAATTATGTACTTAACAAAAAAGTGTGAAATAACTGAAAACATGTCTTATATTTTAGATTCTTCAAAGTAGCCACCCTTTGCTTTTTTTTGATAACTCTGCAAACCCTTGGTGTTCTCTCAATGAGCTTCATGAGGTAGTCACCTGAAATGGTTTTACCTTCACAGGTGTGCTTTGTCAGGGTTCATTAGTGGAATTATTTCCCTTATTAATAAAAAAGCAAAGGGTGGCTACTTTGAAGAATCTAAAATGGTCTTGAAATGTGAGTGTGAAATAACTGAAAACATGTCTTGTATTTTAGATTATTCAAAGACCATCAAAAAACCATTTCAGGTGACTACCTCATGAAGCTCATTGAGAGAACACCAAGGGTTGCGGGTGCAAGATAGGACCCTGTGACTAAGTGGGTAAAGGCAAATAAAGCACTAGTCCATATTGCGATTTCGATAAAACTGCGATTAACTGTGCAGCCCTAGTAGGGATGGGCATCTGTTTCATTTTAACAAGTCTGGCTGCAACACAATAGACCTTTTTCACGGCAGACATGTTGACATGTCATAGTAGGAAAAGCACAGGTGTGTTCATTAAAAACCATTACTGATGGCTGCATTCCACTTAGGAGAGACCCTGGTATTAAACCATTACTGATGGCTGCATTCCACTTAGGAGAGACCCTGGTATTAAACCATTACTGATGGCTGCATTCCACTTAGGAGAGACCCTGGTATTAAACCATTACTGATGGCTGCATTCCACTTAGGAGAGGTCCTGGTATTAAACCATTACTGATGGCTGCATTCCACTTAGGAGAGACCCTGGTATTAAACCATTAATGATGGCTGCATTCCACTTAGGAGAGACCCTGGTATTAAACCATTACTGATGGCTGCATTCCACTTAGGAGAGACCCTGGTATTGTTCATGCTGACTCACTGAAATATCTTACTGGGACACTTGATGGAACTGAGCCATCGTTAAGGTTATCAATGTCAGCTGTGCTTTTCCTACTATGACAAGTCATTGTAGGAAAATTCTTGAAACTGCACTTTCATATGTCTCTTTGTAGCTTTGCTTATTTAAAGCTAATGTACTTGCACTTACTACTTGTTGTCTCGAGTTTGAACCTTCGCAGTTGAAAGCACTTAATTGTAAGTCGCTTTGGTTAAAAGTCAGCTAAATGACATGTAATGTAATGTAAAAGTCAACATGTCTGCTGTGAAAAAGGTCCATAAGCGACTGGAAGTCGGAAAACCCAAACTTAGGCACGCTAAATTTGGAACAGACGATCGGATTTGAAACCAAATTGTTCAAACTCTTCCAAGAAAGAAAAAAAAAAAAAAAATCCATTGGAATCGTAATTTTGTTTTCCCAAGTTGGAACAGTTTCTGGATGATGCCCGATCCTGTTGCTGGGACACTGGGTCCTCTGTGGCTTTACCGGATTAGCTTCAGGTGTTAGCGAAAAATAGACGGCTAACAAGATCCTTGACACAGATCACGAGGTCTGACCTTCGCAGCTGTCCTGTCCTTTCACGTGTGAGCGCAACAAGGTGTCGGGTAGGATTATTACGCAAAATGTTCCCGTGGTAATGCTGTATCGATACACAGACGCCAAGTATCGATCTTTAATGATATATGTGTTGGTCAGTCTGTCTGCTCGACAATCCCCATTTTGCAGCAACAAAAGTAAAGTGAGATGAACAAAGAGAGAAATGCATCTTTTTAGATAAAACAGATGTTGACAAAGTTTCCTTCTGGGGACGTCATTTGAAATTGGGAAAAAATTTGAAGTTGGAAAAAAGGTAATACGTTGCGATAAATAGCAGAATATTGCAATATGTTTAAAATCGCAATAATATTGTATCGTGACATAAGTATCGTGATGATATCGTATGATGAGGCCTCTGGCGATTCCCACTCCTATTCATTTACATTATCAAAGGACCACTGGAGATATAGATAGATAGATAAAAATCCTTGATTATGCGGCACATTTTCTTAAAAAATTCGATGGAATATGCTCTGTATGATATTTATGCAATTTTATGCGATGAAATTGCGGGAACTTGCAACAACTGCAGTTTGATGAAAAAGAGAAAAAAACAGTGATTATTTCCGAGTCACCCTGCTTTTCGATGATGTTCACGTCGCGCAATTACGTCACTTCATAACGTTCCCATGGCAACAGGGGAAAATGGCTGCCCCTGTGTGAAGTAAACGCAACATTTTTCAACTTTCTGCTAAGATATATTATGGGACTTTTTTGGCAACGCGTCCCCACCCCCCGCATAAATATGCAGACTTTGGCTGATTATGCGTTGAGTTATGCGATCGCATAATCGCGTTTTTCTGGACGGACTGATATATCGAAGTTCATTTTACTTGAGAAAACCAACAGGAGGCAGTTTCCACACTACAGAATAGTACAGACAATGACCCAACCCAACGAAAAGCTCTCTACCAGGGCTGTCCTCGACTAAAGAGATTCTTAGTCGACTAACACTTATAGGATTTAGTCGACTAATGGATTAGTTGATTTAATTGACAGAGCTGTGCTCTTTGAGAGGTGGTTAAGACTAGAAAAGCACAATATAAATGTAGTTAATTAACCATCTGTAAAACTGAGTTTCTCCACAATTAATCCTGCAAAAGCACCACTTTAAATCTTGTGTTTACCATAAATGTGCTCAGAAGTTTCTTGGAAATAAGTAATTAAGCATGAATAAGCATAAAAAATGATTAATGGACTAAAGAAAGCTTAGTCGACTAAGACCAAAACGACAGATAAGTCGACTAATCGACTAAGAGGTGGCAGCCCTACTCTACAGCTGCTTTTTTTCTATAATAAATGTAATAAATCATGATACAGAGTAGATGTCGTCAGTTGTTATCTTGTCAGAGTCAAGGACGTCTCCCCCTATCTGGTCTGGGAGGGCATGTAGCCCCTCAGGAGTACACCGTGCTCAGACAAGGACAGACAATGGCTCCCATGTTATCTTGTTTAGAGTATTCAGTATTATATTATTCTATGCCAACAGTTTAATAATAACAAGAGAGAAAGTATGCATCATAATTTCCCTGACAGGCTTAAAGGACAATTCCTGTGCAAAACTAACCTAGGGGTTAATAACAGATGTGTGTACCCACTTTGTCCTTCTCTGGGACATGTTTTCATGCTAATCCATTGGGTTTGTAGCTTGGAAACAAGCTAGCGCGGGCCGCTGATTAGCTTACAACGCTAGTATTCGGGGCACAGGGAAAGTACAAACCTATAGCTATTTTATCAAAATATCACCACACTTCCACGGTAGCATAATATGAGTTGCTAAATGTAAACCGAAGCATTGAGAACGTTGTAAGTGTACAGACAGTTTATTAAAAAAGATAGATTATAAAGACTCTTGGGAGCTACTGTCTTTCTAAACTATCTTTTTAATAAACTGTCTGTACACTTACAAAGTTCTCAATGCCTCGGTTTACATGTAGGGTCCCTCATTATGCTACCGTGGAAGTGTGGTGATATTTTGATAAAATAGCGATTGGTTTTTACTTTCCCTGTGCCCCGAATACTAGCGTTGTAAGCTAATCAGCGGCCCGCGCTAGCTTGTTTCCAACCTACAAACCCATTGGATTAGCATGAAAACATGTCCCAGAGAGCGACCGAGTGGGTACACGCATCTGTTAATTACCCCCAGGTTCATTTTGTGCCGGAATTGTCCTTTAAGAATGCAGGGTTTTTCCTGCATAGAGAAGGTTTTGGTGCACCCCAAAAGGCGTCAGACTGAAACACATTTTTAAAAAGTGCTTCTTCTTTTTGAAATATGACCAAATAAAACTTATAAAACAGAGGAAATAGAAATGAAATATTAAAAGGGCCTGATTCTCTTCTGCAGATAGACAACAAAGGGCTTCTGCAGCAGTTATAAACTCAGAAAATCAGGCACAGAACGCTACCGAAAATTAGCTTCTTGGCTTCTAAAAAAGTGGCGTTTGTTTCAGTTCAGTGTCCTCACTGATTCAGTTTTAAGGCGCACTCGCTCGCTCGCAGCAGAAGCCATTTGTTTTGGTGCCTCGACATGCTATCATCCATCCTCCACTTCTTCCCCTCTCTGCTTTATCTCTCCTGCAGACGTGATGCATCATTTCCCCTGTGTATGTACACAGCCGAGTGCTCACGGCATCATTGTTTGCAAAATGGGTGCTAGTGACAACTTGCCGCTTCTCACAAACACACGCACACACATACACACACACACACACACAGACACACACACGTTTTCAACAGCTAGGACTAAATGTGTGAGAGAGGTATTAAGAGAGAGGGGCAGAGGGGAAAACGACAGTTCTTACATCACCAAGACTCAGGGATTAACCTTAATCGCTGAACACTTCAACACTGCCCAGCTAATTCAACAAATGGCCTCTTCTAGAGAAGACACACACACACACACACACACACACACACACACACACACACACACACACACACACACACACACACACACACACACACACACACACACACACACACACAGGGCCTTCGCACACACAAACACACACCAGGCACTCAGACAGACACACTCTCTCTCACACACACACACACACACACACACACACACACACACACACACACACACACACACACACACGGAAACCAGGCACTCACACACACAAACAAGGCCTTCGCACACGCAAACACACACACACACACACACACACACACACACAAGGCCTACACACACTCACTCACTCACTCTGCCTTTGCACACACAAACACACACACCAGGCACTCAGACAGACACACTCTCTCTCACACACACAAACACACACACCAGGCCTTTGCACACACAAACACACACACACACAAGGCCTACACACACACACACACACACACACACACACACACACACACACACACTCACACACACACACTCACACACGGCCTTCGCACACGCAAACACACACACACACAAGGCCTTCGCACACGCAAACACACACACACACACACACACACCAGGCCTTCGCACACGCAAACACACACACACACCAGGCCTTCGCACACGCTAACACACACACACCAGGCACTCACACACACAAACCAGGCACACACACGCTAACACACACACACCAGGCACTCACACACACAAACACACAGACCAGGCACACACACGCTAAGACACACCGGGCACTCACACAACTAAGCTCAAATCAGACAAGAGTTCTTCTGAGCTTTGTCTCATTAGCGAGATCACCTGAAATGTCTAAAAATACCAGACTGGACTGTTCCCCCGTCACACACACACACACACACACACACACACACACACACACACACACACACACACACACACACACACACACACACACACACACACACACACACACACACACACACATGACAAGCAGCTGGCCGTGCTGTGTGGAGCAGGTTGGGCCAGGGATCCAGAGCTGGTTCTGAACTGAAACCAGAATATATACATATATATATATATACATATATATATATATATATATATATATATATATATATATATATAGCAAAAATATAAGCGACTCAAATAATACAGTTCATGTTCAAAAGGGGGAGGAAGAAAGAAAGAATAAATCTTTGGGCGCCCAAACATCCTCGCAAAAATCAAACTACAATCATTTTAATTTCTTCTAATTTTCATATTTTTCAATGAAAATGAGATACAAAAATGATCCCTCAGCAACATATAAGCGACTCAAACTATGCTGTGCATGTTCAAAAGGGGCATAAAGAAGTTCTCTTCAGTGTTAACTTGTAGACATTATTCATAGAGGATAGAAATTCTATTGGCATCCATCAGCGTGGATGTTTAACTCGGTCATCGATCATCGTGACCAACCCTACGTGTGGGCATATTTGGACAGAGTGAGTGAAGAAACAGATAGAGACGACTAAACGGAACGAATCAGAGAAGAGAAAGAAAAGTTGTGTCCTGCGACTACGCACGGCAGTAAGCCTGATCGGTCAGTAAAGTCAGTGAGTCGGTTACCTAATTTGACAGAAAGCTAAATGCATTTGCCGGTTATTTCTGACAATTTGATGAAGAAAAATGTCGATTGGTGCTTGAGTGAAGCGAAACCCCCGAATCAACCAACCTGCCACTCGTTAGAAAGCCTGGCGACAAAAGCACAAAGCGATCCGATCCACTTTTCCATGTTGATAAGAGCATTAAAATAAGCAAAAAAAAGAAATGGGACAAAAAGAAATCAAGGGATATTCAGAATAGACAAAAATGTGCGATTAATTGCGAGTTAACTATGACGTTAATGCGATTAATCGCGATTCAATATTTTAATCGTTCGACAGTGAGAAGAAGTGTAAAACGGCAACTAGGACTGGGCGATATGGACCAAAAGTCATATCCCGATATATTTTGGCTGAATATCGATATAAGATATATATCCCGATATTTTTTTCCGCAAAGTGAGAGCAAATGTTCAGTCAAAGTCAAAGGTAGTTTCATAGAAACTGGTTATTTCAGTGAACAGTTGCAAAATCAAATAAATAAATAATAAAACAGGTTTCTTCACCTGGTTCATGATTAAATGCTCAGCTGTTCAAATAACAATAAAATGTAAACATAAACACTGTATAATAACAGAAGTACCTTTTTTTTTTTTTTTAAATCAAAGCTCCATAAGGTGCACATTTAACTAAAAAAAAAATATCTTAAATAAAAATAGCCTATAAAATAAAAGAGGCCAAGTTCAGAAAATGACATCACTTTACTGTAATGTAGCCTTTAAAACCAGGAAAAGACACTTATGTCATATCACGATATTACGATATCCAAAATCTAAGACGATATCTAGTCTCATATCACGATATTGATATAATATCGATATATCGCCCAGCCCTAAGTCAAAGCCAAATATGACATGTCACAAGTAGTTTCATAGAAACCAGCTATTTCAGTGAACAGTTGCAAAATCAAATGAATAAATAATAAAACAGGTTTCTTCACCTGGTTCATGATTTAAATGCTCAGCTGTTCAAATGACAATATAATGTAAACATAAATACTGTATAACAGGAGTACCTTTTTTTTTTTTTTTTTTTTAAATCAAAGCTCCATAAGGTGCACATTTAACTAAAAAAATATCTTAAATAAAAATAGCCTATAGAATAAAAGAGGCCAAGTTCAGAAAATGACATCACTTCACTGTAATGCAGTCTTTAAAACCAGGAAAAGACACTTATGTCATATCACGATATCACGATATACAAAATCTAAGACGTTATCTAGTCTCGTATCACGATATCGATATAATATCCAAATATCGCCGAGCCCTAACGGCAACAAAAAAAACACCAGCCAAAAACATTGAAAAAAGTGCCAAGAAAAAAGGGCCAAAAGCGTCGACAAGTGCACGGTCCAACGGAAGACAACACAAGGCTTAAAATAAAAAAAAATAAAAAGTACCACACAAACTGGAGCGAGTGCATATTAAGCACCACTTAGTACGGATCGATGCAGCCGGGTGTGCTGCAGGACTGCAGTTTACCATTATACCCATTAATCTGCTGCAGAAATCCAATCATTATTTAGTTTATAACAACATGTAGCCATCGTAAGGTTTAGGTGCAGCACCTGATTTATGAATGAATGTAACTGAAAGACTTTCCTCACCTCTAGTGATTGTAGTCAGACTTCTTCAGCTTTAAGTTTTGTCTTGAAGCCTTTTGAGTGTTATTTATGTATTATCTTCTCTAGCTTTTTCCAACATTTTAGACACAGATGTGGTGATAATTTTTCACCATACCTAGAGATTGGCATGGGGTACTTTCCATAAAATCATCTCTCAATGAAAATCAAACCAGCTATTAGGTTAACTGAAATAAAACCATGCCAATCTCTAGGTATGGTGAAGGGTATGTGATGATGTGGGGGGTATGATGAAGGGTATGTGATGATGTGGGGGGGGTATGGTGAAGGGTATGTGATGATGTGGGGGGGTATGATGAAGGGTATGTGATGATGTGGGGGGTATGGTGAAGGGTATGTGATGATGTGGGGGGGTATGATGAAGGGTATGTGATGATGTGGGGGGTATGGTGAAGGGGTATGCGATGATGTGGGGGGTATGGTGAAGGGTATGTGATGCTGTGCGGGGTATGGTGAAGGGTATGTGATGATGTGCGGGGTATGGTGAAGGGTATGTGATGATGTGGGGGGGGTATGGTGAAGGGTATGTGATGATGTGGGGGGTATGGTGAAGGGTATGTGATGATGTGGGGGGTATGGTGAAGGGTATGTGATGATGTGGGGGGGGTAGGGCGAGGGGTATGTGAAGATGTGGGGGGTAGGGTGAAGGGTATGTGATGATGTGGGGGGTATGGTGAAGGGTATGTGATGATGTGGGGGGGTATGGTGAAGGGTATGTGATGATGTGGGGGGGTATGGTGAAGGGTATGTGGTGCTGTGGGGGTATGGTGAAGGGTATGTGATGATGTGGGGGGTATGGTGAAGGGTATGTGATGATGTGGGGGGGGTATGGTGAAGGGTATGTGATGATGTGGGGGGGTATGGTGAAGGGTATGTGATGATGTGGGGGGTATGGTGAAGGGTATGTGATGATGTGGGGGGTATGGTGAAGGGTATGTGATGATGTGGGGGGGTATGGTGAAGGGTATGTGATGATGTGGGGGTATGGTGAAGGGTATGTGATGATGTGGGGGGTATGGTGAAGGGTATGTGATGATGTGGGGGGTATGGTGAAGGGTATGTGATGATGTGGGGGGTATGGTGAAGGGTATGTGATGATGTGGGGGGTATGGTGAAGGGTATGTGATGATGTGGGGGGGTATGGTGAAGGGTATGTGATGATGTGGGGGGTATGGTGAAGGGTATGTGATGATGTGGGGGGTATGGTGAAGGGTATGTGATGATGTGGGGGGTATGGTGAAGGGTGCATGTGATGATGTAGGGGGTATGGTGAAGGGTATGTGATGATGTGGGGGGTATGGTGAAGGGTATGTGATGATGTGGGGGGGTATGGTGAAGGGTATGTGATGATGTGGGGGGTATGATGAAGGGTATGTGATGATGTGGGGGTATGGTGAAGGGTATGTGATGATGTGGGGGGTATGATGAAGGGTATGTGATGATGTGGGGGGTATGGTGAAGGGTATGCGATGATGTGGGGGGTATGGTGAAGGGTATGTGATGATGTGGGGGGTATGATGAAGGGTATGTGATGATGTGGGGGGTATGGTGAAGGGTATGCGATGATGTGGGGGGTATGGTGAAGGGTATGTGATGATGTGGGGGGGTATGGTGAAGGGTATGTGATGATGTGGGGGTATGGTGAAGGGTATGTGATGATGTGGGGGGTATGGTGAAGGGTATGTGATGATGTGGGGGGTATGGTGAAGGGTATGTGATGATGTGGGGGGGTATGGTGAAGGGTATGTGATGATGTGGGGGGTATGGTGAAGGGTATGTGATGATGTGGGGGGTATGGTGAAGGGTATGTGATGATGTGGGGGGTATGGTGAAGGGTATGTGATGATGTGGGGGGGTATGGTGAAGGGTATGTGATGATGTGGGGGGTATGATGAAGGGTATGTGATGATGTGGGGGGGATGGGGAAGGGTATGTGATGATGTGGGGGGGTATGGTGAAGGGTATGTGATGATGTGGGGGTATGGTGAAGGGTATGTGATGATGTGGGGGGTATGGTGAAGGGTATGTGATGATGTGGGGGGGTATGGTGAAGGGTATGTGATGATGTGGGGGTATGGTGAAGGGTATGTGATGATGTGGGGGGTATGGTGAAGGGTATGTGATGATGTGGGGGGTATGGTGAAGGGTATGTGATGATGTGGGGGGTATGGTGAAGGGTATGGGATGATGTGGGGGGTATGGTGAAGGGTATGTGATGATGTGGGGGGTATGGTGAAGGGTATGTGATGATGTGGGGGGGGTATGGTGAAGGGTATGTGATGATGTGGGGGGTATGGTGAAGGGTATGTGATGATGTGGGGGGGTATGGTGAAGGGTATGTGATGATGTGGGGGGTATGGTGAAGGGTATGTGATGATGTGGGGGGTATGGTGAAGGGTATGTGATGATGTGGGGGTATGGTGAAGGGTATGGGTAAAAGGGTAACCTTTTAAAAAAGCCTTTAATAATAAACATCTGCCTGCCTCTATGGGAATTTAACATAGTGGTGGACTGACTTTAGTTGCCAGCTGTTTAGACATTAATGGCTGTGTGTTGAGTTATTTTGAGGGGACAGCACATTTACACTGTTATACAAGCTGGACACTTAATACTTTACATTGTAGCAAAGTGTAATTTCTTCGGTGTTGTCCCATTAAAAGATATAATGAACTATTTACTAAAACGTGAGGGGTGTACTCACTTTTGTGAGATACCGTACGTGCACCTAAGTCGTCGACAATGCGCGGGGAAAACACTGACGTGTGGTGTGATGGCTCCAGCAAGAGTGCTTTTGTTTTCTGTTCCCACCGGAGTTTATCTTTTAGGAAGTTCCTTGGTTCACGCTCGCGTCCTTATCTCAGATAAATACGTTGGGTCAACAGCAGGTTGTGTAAAAGCATTCATTAACACATCAGCTATGCAGCGGAGAGACTTTAACTACCTACCAGGCTCGCTGTGGCAGTCCCTGTTACACCGTGGTCGACTTGGCAGGTTACATTACACGCATGCAGTCCCTTTTTTATATAGAAATAAAACCCTTTTAGTTTGAGTTCATTTCCATGTTTCAGCGCACACGTTCATCAGGCCTTCTGTCACCACTGCAACAAATTCTGGTTTCAACTTAAAGTGCTCATATTGTGCTTTTTTCCTTTATTGTGTTATATATATTTTTTTGTGCACGTTATAGGTTTACAAAGTGAAAAAGCCCAAAGTCCCCCCCCAAAGGGACTTACCATCTCCAACTGCTCCAAACAGCTCTATTGTAGTCCAGCCTTTACTTCAGAGACAAACGTGGTCACTTTGGTACACACGTTATAATGCTCACCTAGCTGCTAGCATGGTACGCCCTCATACTCTGCTTCTGACTGGCTAGTAGTCCTTACCTAGCTACTGTCAGGGCACGCCCTCATACTCTGCTTCTGACTGGCTAGTAGTCCTTACCTAGGTACTGTCAGGGCACGCCCTCATACTCTGCTTCTGACTGGCTAGTAGTCCTTACCTAGGTACTGTCAGGGCACGCCCTCATACTCTGCTTCTGACTGGCTAGTAGTCCTTACCTAGGTACTGTCAGGGCACGCCCTCATACTCTGCTTCTGACTGGCTAGTAGTCCTTACCTAGGTACTGTCAGGGCACGCCCTAATACTCTGCTTCTGATTGGCTAGTAGTCCTTAAGTGGGACAGGGGTTGCAAATTAGTCATGGCTATAAACCTGTATGCGTGGCATCTACTTTGTATTCTTTATAAAGCAATGTTCTATGCATTTGTCCCTGCCAAATAAACATTAAATAAAATAGTCCTTGAGATGTCTCACTCTGTAGCTAAAACAGAGAGCTCAACACACAGGGTGAAAAGAGGAGCTGCAGTACAACAGAAATATGTTTTTTTTTTTTTTATTAAACCACATAAACCTATTCTGATATAACCTCTAAATACAATTATGAACCTGAAAATTAGCATAATATGAGCACTTTAAGAACAACGAGGGCAAAACAGCATCACCAATGCGTTTTAACTGAATGTCCTCCGGTCCAGCTCAGCTCTGATCCACCGGAGGTTAGAATACCAACACAGAGAAAGAAGAGGAGACAGGTTCCCCTTGTCTGCTCTGCTGTGTAACAAAATTAGCAGATATACTTGAGGTGAAGGAGCATTAAAATAAAAAAAAGAAAGCATCATTTTGTTTCAACTGAAATTTATGGGAGGAAAAAAAAAGTTTCTTATTGAAGGGTTGACTTGACTGTGTTGCATTATACATACACTGACCTTTACTGGTGGAGAGAGTGTGTGTGTGTGTGTGTGTGTGTGTGTGTGTATAAACAATGTTAAGTATTCTCCTGATCTCGCTGCTCTCTCCATCTGCAGTCTGACGGTGATTACTAAGTGTGAGAGCTGCCTAAAGGCCAGCCCGCTAAAATAAAAATACCAATGACTGGAGATAAAAACGATTTGTTTGGAATTGTGATTTCACAAAGTGGGTTTCAGAGACAACTCTGAGCACTAACCCTATAACAATTATTACATCTTTGTCTAATTGTCCAAAAGCTTTAGTGCTTAACTCTTTGATGTTAACGAACGTCCGTTACGTTCAAGCCGTCGCCAAGTGAGTTGCTCCAAAGCTGATTAAGACGATCAGCTCCACACAGCTCTCTCTGGATCTCTCAGAGTGAATATGTTCAGAAGATTGGGCCTCATTCATCAATATCTTGCTAAGTTTTCTCTTAAATACAGTACAGGCCAAAAGTTTGGACACACCTTCTCATTCAATGAGTTTCCTTTTTATTTTCATGACTATTTACATTGTAGATTCTCACTGAAGGCATCAAAACTATGAATGAACACATATGGAATTATGTACTTAACAAAAAAGTGTGAAATAACTGAAAACATGTCTTATATTTTAGATTCTTCAAAGTAGTCACCCTTTGCTTTTTTATTAATAAGGGAAATAATTCCACTAATGAACCCTGACAAAGCACACCTGTGAAGGTAAAACCATTTCAGGTGACTACCTCATGAAGCTCATTGAGAGAACACCAAGGGTTTGCAGAGTTATCAAAAAAAGCAAAGTGTGGCTACTCTGAAGAATCTAAAATATAAGACATGTTTTCAGTTATTTCACACTTTTTTGTTAAGTACATAATTCCATATGTGTTCATTCATAGTTTTGATGCCTTCAGTGAGAATCTACAATGTAAATAGTCATGAAAATAAAGAAACACATTGAATGAGAAGGTGTGTCCAAACTTTTGGCCTGTACTGTATATCGGCCAGGGTCCCTAGTAGACAGTATAAATATAAATATTATAAATATATATATCGGCCAGGGTCCCTAGTAGACATCCAATATGGCAAACCGTTTATAGACCATCTTTTCAAAGCGGCGCCAGGGTTAGGGTATCGTTTGGATTTTTACAATTCCGAAGCCTAACCGGTACTTTTAAAAGTGGAAAATTACGTCAAAGAAAGTCTCTTTCATAGAGTTTTTTTGTTGTAAATTGAAAATTATTTAAATTTAACAATATATTAATGTTTTAAAGTGCTTTCCCAGAGGGGATAATATGGCATTTTAAAAAGTAGCTCTACATTTACGGTAGCTATAGCTAACGGTAGACTACAGAGAAAGAGGGATATTTTTTTACGTCCGTTTCGGAGCGACAGAGGGGAAAATATTTCAGTCGACGCATTAAGTGGAACCGAAAAAAAAAAAGGAACCAAAATTTGCATTTCTGATCCGCTCCGATTCCTACCGGTTGTGTAGGAACCCAACCCTACCCGATTCATTTATGTAAAATGTTTTTAGTCTTTTATCTTTATTGTTGTATAATTCACTATGTTTTGTACACATTTTTATCTTGTGAAGCACTTTGTGATTCTGTCTGTGAAAGGTGCTATATCAAATTAACTTATTGTTATTATTATTACTCCTGGATTGAAGGTTGCACCCCTTCATTCTTCCATCCGCTTAAAATAACATGTCTGGCTATCATTTAACTAGTCTGGACCCAGCTTCTTATGTGCTTATCCATCCCGCTTAGGACTGACCCATATCCCAGAACTAAGAGTCTCAGGCTGAACGGATTACACCAAACTTCTTTGCCACATGACTGTTGACCTCCTGGTGTCCTCGGGCCTAATTTGATCCATTTTCAAAAAAAGTTTCTATATCAGAAATTTGGGTTCTCTTTCAAACAAATTGTCAAAAATAAAATAACGTGGATGGTGCCGTACAACGCTGTTCACAAGTAAAATAAATGATCAGCTCACTACTTTCACTGAATTTGGGGTGTTTTATTCAAATGTATAGCATTTGAAGAAAATAATTGATGACATTTTTTTGGAAATTGATTCAAAAACATCACGAAAATTGACAAAAACGTCGGAAAAAGCTTCAAGTCATCGGGAAAAGCTTCAAAAACATTGGGAAAAAGTGACACAAATTTTGAAAGAAAAAAAAAACAACCAAAACGTGAAAAAAAAAAAAGTTTTAATTAAAAATTTTGACCCAGAAAAAATAAAAGTTGCTCGTTTGTCAACGGCAAGACAACAGAGGGGTAAAAACGAAAACTAGGGCTGGGCCATATGGAGAAAATCAAATATCCCGATATTTTTTAATCAAATACCTCAATATCAATATTGTGGCAATATTGTAGGGTTGACTAATGGTGCTTTCACAAAATATCTTCACACTTAGATTTTAGATAAATAATCATCAGTAATGTGGATATAATGTCTAAGTGGGGAAAAGGCAAATAATAGAACAGTTACAACAGTCTGGTAAGTTCAGAAAAGTACATCACTTTACTGTAATGCAGCCTTTAAAACCAGGAAAAGACACTTATTTCATATCACGATATGAGGATATCCAAACTCTAAGACGATATCTAGTCTCATATCACGATATCGATATGATATCCATATATTGCCCAGCCCTACTTATAATGGTAGGGTGCATTCGGATGGAAATTATGTTTTATTTGTGTTTATTTGCATTTAAAGCAGGAAAAGTACATCACTTTACTGTAATGCAGCCTTTAAAACCAGGAAAAGACACTTATGTCATATCAGGATATCTAAAATTTAAGACAATATCTGATCCTCATATATATATATATATATATATATATATATATATATATATATATATATATAAAATAGATATACTGCCCAGCCCTAGTTAAAACAGACGTTGCCGAACTTTGACCGTTTACAAAAAGCAGCGGCATTGAATATGCCCAACAAGACGTTTGAAGACGCTGCACTTGCTGTGCAATTAACGTTGAATTATCGACACCACGAGACCTTTAGTTAATTAAAAAAAAAAAAAGCTGAGAGAGGTAAGCATGCACCCACGCTCTCAGAGCCAAGCGCTGCATGTGGAGACACCAATCATAAATCATATAATCATAATGTAGACATGTTAAGACCGAACTGGCTCAGTTTTAGACAAATAGGACAGGACCGGCATATGGAGAGGGTCATTCAGAGGCCTCGTTCAGAATATTAAACACATCTAAAGTCAATTTTGGAAACGTTATTGTCATTCAATACACATGGGGAGACACACCGACAGATGGTGTAACCTTTCACATGACAGATATTTTCATAGTTATAAAAGATTTAAAAAAAAAAAAAAAAAAGCTTACAATTAAGGACGCACACACACACGTATACACACACACACACACACGCACACACACACACACACACAGAGGAGACACACACAGAGACAGAGACACACACACACACACAGAGACACAGATACACACAGAGAGACACACACACACAGAGACACAGATACACACAGAGACAGAGAGAGACACATACACACACACGCACACACACACACACACACACACACACACAGAGACAGAGAGAGACACACACACACACACACACACACACACACAGACACACACAGAGACAGAGAGACACACACAGAGACAGAGACACACACAGAGACAGAGAGAGACACACAGAGACACACACATAGATAAAGAAACACACACAGAGACAGGGAGACACACACAGAGACAGAGACACACACACACACACAGATAGAGAAACACACACAAACACACACACAGAGACAGAGAGACACACACAGAGACACACACACAGATAGAGAAACACACACACAGAGACAGAGAAACACACACAGAGACAGGGAGACACACACAGAGACAGAGACACACCCACACACAGATAGAGAAACACACACACACACACACACACACAGAGACAGGGAGACACACACAGAGACAGGGAGACACACACAGATACAGGGAGACACACACAGAGACACACCCACACACAGATAGAGAAACACACACACACACACACAGACAGAGAGACACACACAGAGAGAGACACACACACACACACACAGACAGAGAGACACACACAGAGAGAGAAACACACACACACACACACAGACAGAGAGACACACACAGAGAGAGAAACACACACAAACACAGAAACACACACACAGAGAGAGACACACACAAAGACAGAGAGACACACAGAGACAGAGACACACACACACAGACAGAGAAACACACAGAGAAACACACACAGAGACAGAGAGACACACACAGAGACACACACAGAGACAGAGACACACAGAGAGAGAAACACACACAAACACAGAAACACACACACACACACAGAGACACACACAAAGACAGAGAGACACACAGAGACAGAGAGACACACACAGAGACAGAGAAACACACAGAGAAACACACACAGAGACAGAGAGACACACACAGAGACAGAGAGAGACACAGAGAAACACACACAAAGACAGTCAGACACACACACACACACACACACACAGAGACTGAGAGACACACACAGAGACAGAGACACACACACACACAGATAGAGAAACACACACACACAGAGACAGAGAGACACACACAGAGACAGAGACACACACACAGAGACACACACACACAGACACACAAACGGTCAGAGGAGGAAAAAGGAGAGTGGGCAACAACGCCAAGAAGCTGAAATCTGCCTCACTGAGTATGTTTACATGCACACCGATATTCTGATATTATTCCACCGAATATGATACAGGTCACGTAAACAGCATATTCTGTCTGGAAATATTTTATCAGGGCATTTTTCCCAGAAGACATGTGGGAGGTCAGTTATTATTCAGGTTTTAAAAGCATTCTTTGGTCACGTATACTGTACAGCAGTAGCTAGGTAAGGACTACTAGCCAGTCAGAAGAAGAGTATGAGGGCGTGCCCTGACAGTAACTAGGTAAAGACTACTAGCCAGTCAGAAGCAGAGTATGAGGGCGTGCCCTGACAGTAACTAGGTAAAGACTACTAGCCAGTCAGAAGCAGAGTATGAGGGCGTGCCCTGACAGTAACTAGGTAAGGACTACTAGCCAGTCAGAAGCAGAGTATGAGGGCGTGTCCTGACAGTACCTAGGTAAGGACTACTAGCCAGTCAGAAGCAGAGTATGAGGGCGTGCCCTGACAGTAACTAGGTAAAGACTACTAGCCAGTCAGAAGCAGAGTATGAGGGCGTGCCCTGACAGTAGCTAGGTAAGGACTACTAGCCAGTCAGAAGCAGAGTATGAGGGCGTGCCCTGACAGTACCTAGGTAAGGACTACTAGCCAGTCAGAAGCAGAGTATGAGGGCGTGTCCCTGACAGTACCTAGGTAAGGACTACTAGCCAGTCAGAAGCAGAGTATGAGGGCGTGCCCTGACAGTACCTAGGTAAGGACTACTAGCCAGTCAGAAGCAGAGTATGAGGGCGTGCCCTGACAGTAACTAGGTAAAGACTACTAGCCAGTCAGAAGCAGAGTATGAGGGCGTGCCCTGACAGTAGCTAGGTAAGGACTACTAGCCAGTCAGAAGCAGAGTATGAGGGCGTGCCCTGACAGTAGCTAGGTAAGGACTACTAGCCAGTCAGAAGCAGAGTATGAGGGCGTGCCCTGACAGTAGCTAGGTAAGGACTACTAGCCAGTCAGAAGCAGAGTATGAGGGCGTGCCCTGACAGTACCTAGGTAAGGACTACTAGCCAATCAGAAGCAGAGTATGAGGGCGTGTCCTGACAGTACCTAGGTAAGGACTACTAGCCAGTCAGAAGCAGAGTATGAGGGCGTGCCCTGACAGTACCTAGGTAAGGACTACTAGCCAGTCAGAAGCAGAGTATGAGGGCGTGCCCTGACAGTACCTAGGTAAGGACTACTAGCCAATCAGAAGCAGAGTATGAGGGCGTGCCCTGACAGTACCTAGGTAAGGACTACTAGCCAGTCAGAAGCAGAGTATGAGGGCGTGCCCTGACAGTACCTAGGTAAGGACTACTAGCCAATCAGAAGCAGAGTATGAGGGCGTGTCCTGACAGTACCTAGGTAAGGACTACTAGCCAGTCAGAAGCAGAGTATGAGGGAGTGCCCTGACAGTAGCTAGGTAAGGACTACTAGCCAGTCAGAAGCAGAGTATGAGGGAGTGCCCTGACAGTAACTAAGTAAAGACTACTAGCCAGTCAGAAGCAGAGTATGAGGGCGTGCCCTGACAGTACCTAGGTAAGGACTACTAGCCAATCAGAAGCAGAGTATGAGGGTGTGTCCTGACAGTACCTAGGTAAGGACTACTAGCCAGTCAGAAGCAGAGTATGAGGGCGTGCCCTGACAGTACCTAGGTAAGGACTACTAGCCAATCAGAAGCAGAGTATGAGGGCGTGTCCTGACAGTACCTAGGTAAGGACTACTAGCCAGTCAGAAGCAGAGTATGAGGGAGTGCCCTGACAGTAGGTAGGTAAGGACTACTAGCCAGTCAGAAGCAGAGTATGAGGGAGTGCCCTGACAGTAGCTAGGTAAGGACTACTAGCCAGTCAGAAGCAGAGTATGAGGGCGTGCCCTGACAGTACCTAGGTAAGGACTACTAGCCAGTCAGAAGCAGAGTATGAGGGCGTGTCCTGACAGTACTTAGGTAAGGACTACTAGCCAGTCAGAAGCAGAGTATGAGGGCGTGCCCTGACAGTTCCTAGGCGAGCATTATAACGTGTGTTACAAAGTGACCCAAGTTTGTCTCTGAAGACTTTGGGCTTTTTCACTTTGTAAACCTATAACGTGCACACAAAAAAATTATATAACACAATAAAGGAAAGGAGAAAAAGCCAAAAAGCATAATATGAGCACTTTAAATTAAGTTTTACGTTATATGGGACATTACTGTATTAGTTTATGTTGTATGTGCCGGTATGTAGAGCTTTTAAAATATCTTTTATGTTGAACAATATATACCTATACAAGTAGTAGTGTGTCCCGTTGTATTGCTTTGCCCACTTAAGTATGAACAAAATGCGCCAATATAGATATTCAAATATATCCAAACCTTTGCGTTTGTTGAGAAGGTGATTTTCAAATGTCATTTTTTGGACAGTTTTGACAGCCCAATTGAACTCCATGTTGACCAACAGGGTAGCCATAAATCCCAGCAACACTGGAAGGCAACATTAGGTGTAGTGCCAGCGGCATGGTGGGTAAAACGCACGAAAAAAAAACAGCAGCCCGGAGTGAAATACATTCACTGCAGTGGAACTGCTCAGTCAGCAAATATGCCTGCAGGGGTGAGTAACTCGGAGCATGTCCAACTTTGGTGGACTTTGACACACACATGTACACCATTGGCCAACGCCACACTGTTTTCTAACCTAGTAACCCTAGTAACTAGAGCTGTCGGACAAATGCAGTGCAGTAAAAAAAAGTGCAATAACTTCCTCTGAGTACAAGTATAAAGTAGCAGAACGCTGAAATACTCAAGCAAGGGTTTTTCCTCGCCATTATAGGGTTTAGGTGCGGCACCCGAGCCACGTTGGGCAGCGCCTAAAGCCAAATTAATGTCATTAAAAAGACTTTTCTCAGATCTAATGATTGTTGTCGGACTTTTTTAGCTTTACGTTTTGACTTGAAGCTTTTTGAGTGTCATTTATGTACTATGTGCTAGAGCAGAGTATTATCTGCTCTAGCTTTTCCAACGTTTTGGACACACATATGTAGGGCTGTGCTCGATTGAACAAATTCTTAGTCTTAGATTTAATCGACAGATCTGTGAATCTGAGTTTCTCCGCAAAGAGTCATGCCTAAACGTCTAAGACCAAAACTACCGATTAGTCGGCCAATCAGCAAAGAGGGAGCAGCCCTACACATATGGTGATAATAATGGTCCAAAATGATGTGGAAAGGACGCAAAACTACCACCAAATGACTACAGAGAAACGCCAAATGCAAACCAAGACCCAAAACAACCCCGAAGAAAACACAAATGACCAAAACGAGACACACAGGAGTACAAGAAGATGTAAAAATCCCACAAAGAGATTCGGATGTTCTATATATATATATATCTTCAATGATCTCCTGATTTGATTACGATTATCATGTCAGCGTTTCAATGCGATATCTCGATGCATCACGATGCGTCAAATCCATGTTTCTATTAAAGCCATGTAGGAGATTTAATTCATAGCTTTTCCAGCTTCAAAAACCAAACATTCTGCAGTGCTCCAATACTAAATAAACTGGATACATAAAACTATACAGCACTAGGACTGTCCTCGACTAAAGAACTCCTTAGTCGACTAACACTTATAGGATTTAGTCGACTAATCGATTAGTTGATTTAATTGACAGAGCTGTGCTCGTTGAGAGGTGGTTAAGACTAGAAAAGCACAATATAAATGTAGTTAATTAACCATCTGTAAAACTGAGTTTCTCCACAATTAATCCTGCAAAAGCACCACTTTAAATCTTGTGTTTACCATAAATGTGCTCAGAAGTTTCTTGGAAATAAGTCATTAAGCATGAATAAGCATAAAAAATGACTTATCGACTAAAGAAATCTTAGTCAACTAAGAGAGTAACTAGAGTCGCTGCTCGCTCCGGAGCTAATCGCCGTCACTCTCTCACTCGCTCTACCAAACACACACACACACACACACACACACACACACACACACACACACACCGAGATGTGACGCACACACCAACGCACCAGTATAAACTTCAGGCCACTTACGTGGGCTACTGCGAAAGCTCTGAGTCGAGCCTCCGCAGGACCATAAACCAGGCTAAAGTCTTCGTTAAAGTGGCCATATTATGAGAAAGGTGGTGATTTGGGGTGTTATTTTGTGTCTCTGGTGCTTCCACATGCATACAAACGTTGACAAATAACCCATCCATGGTGTTCTGAGTGAGATCTGGTTTCTTAATGTGTCCTGCCTTCAGTCTCCTGGTGAGCTGGTCAAAATCGTCACGGCTTGTGACATCACAAGCCGAAACGAGCTGGCTAACCGCAACCGTTAGCTCATAGCGCTAGCATGCTACCTCGTTCTCAATAGCAAAGCACTGCTACAACACACACTAGTTCACCATAATCTCCAAAAGAACTACTTCCATGTGCTCCCTGGTTTAGAAGAAGTCTCCCAGCTAATCCTGAAGTTGGAGAAACAGCCTTTCTTTTACTGTCTATGGAGCTAGCTGACATGATCTACATCTGAGCTACTGAGCATGTGCGAGTGCAATCAAAGATAGTACAGCAGAAGAAGAAGAAAAGAGGTCTCACTCTGTAGCTAAAACAGAGACCTGAACACAGGGTGAAAAGAGGAGCTGCAGCAATGTGAAGTACAACAAAAATATGGTGTTTTTTGATAATTAAACCATGTAA
>CM046802.1:30595118-30610118 GCA_025617405.1 Perca schrenkii
AACGAGAGGAAACGAGAGGAAACGAGAGAGCGAGAGAGAACAAATGAGAGAACGGGCGAGAGAGAACAAGAGAGAGCGCGAACGAGAAAGAGAACGAGAGAAAGAGAAACAGAGAGAAAGAGAGAAAGAGAACGAGAAAGAGAACGAGAGAACGAGAGAAAGAGAACAGAGGGAGACATCAGGAAAGAATGAAAGCAGAGATGTCTGAAGAATTAAAAAACAGGAGCTGTGAGATGATGATGCAATCCAAATAAAAACAACCATAACCTTATCTATCATCCTGTCTTCATACGGATTCCTTTTCTTTTCTCTTCCCTTCATCAGAGCACAGCTCCATATCCAACCACAGCCACATGGGGGCAGCACCGTTCATTAACTAATGTTAATTAAGTTTGTTTTTTTTTAGGAATGGGACGAAATAACCTGACTCCTCCAGATGGATCGCTTCCCATTTGCTCGGCATATCCATCTGGGAACTTTCCGTTGGAGAACTTTTGGGAAGGGGGGCGAAAATCCTGGTTAGCTGATTGGATAAACCATCTGTCTATCACCACCTATAGTTTGTGATAGACGGGCCAAATCAACCAACCAGATCAACGAAGCGTATGAAAATACAACCACAAGCCAGGCTACCCCTGCTGCTGCTGCAGGCAAAGCATAGCTCGTTAGCTCAGCAAGCTATAGCAACATGTCGGTAAAGGAGATTTACCGTTTGTGTAACGAGAATTTAGGAATAAAAGGCACCATTTCTGGTTCCCGGTCCATATTCCAAAAGAAGGATCCAAGAGGAAAAAAGCCTTAGCGAGCGGCTAACAGAATTAGGGCTACCGCTGACTGACAATACTGGTTAGCTGATTGGATAAACCATCGGTCTATCACCACCTAAACCACCTCAAAACCAACGCTGATTGGTCGGTCGTTTGGCGAACGGCTCCAAATTTTCTCTATCTCAAGATGCCGGACTGATCTGGGAGTGGAAAGCTGGAGCTCGCGAGGCTAGGGACGAAATGCCCTTTGTCCCGATTCGACTTGTGTTGCGATTTTTCCATTTATTGCGATTGTACAGTATCGGGTATTGTGATTTTTCTTTTCCTGCTTTATCAAAAAACAACCGTGAAAAATAAACCTTCTAGAGCCAATATATCATGAGACATTTCTGATTTGTGTCCTAAGGAGAACGCACATCACATGTCAGTCAGTCAGTCAGTCTGACATTTCATTAGTTTGTAAAGAAGTTCATAGTATATGTCGACGATGCTCCATTTTCTGTTGCACGACTAAAACTACTTTTGAACGTACACATGTTCAGGGTTCATACGTATTTTAACCAATACCTTTCCATGACCTATTGGCAAGTTTCCATGACTAGGTATTCCCCGAAAATGTCAGTCGACATTATACCATAAGAATAAAAAACATATGTGTCAAAGTTTACCCTCAGAGGTTTAACTATAAACAATGTATGTGGTTCATAGTGGGATTCTTAAATTAAACACATTATTATGCTGGGTTAAAAATTCCATGACTTTTCCAAAACTTTCTGGGTCTTTGTATTCTTGCAAAACCTTTCCAGGCCTGGAATTTGCATTTTTCAAATTCCATAACTTTTCCAGGTTTTTTTAAAAAACGTATGAACCCTGATGTTCCACCAAATCAAGTTCCTTCCCGAGACTACTTAGCAGACGCACCGTGGCTCCGTCCGGAGCTTAGCCCCGCCCCCAAGACGATTGTGATTGGTTTAGAGAAATGGCAATAAACCATCACAGAATGCATCCCAGAGTGTGGACCAGCCGGAACTAGAGATGGTCTGATACCGATACCAGTATCGGTGTCGGCTCCGATACTGCATAAAACGCTGGTATCGGTATCGGGAAGTACTGAAGTTTATGCACCGATCCGATACCACGTAATAAAGCCCTAAAGAAAATCTACGTTAAAGTAGTTTATTTATGTTCTTTTTCCGTTATAGCTGACATAAATAAATATGTATATAATACAAAATATAGGGATAGTAGTATACAGCTGTTATACATCATATCACATCCATACAGAGATAGTAGTATACAGCTGTTATACATCATATCACATCTATACAGAGATAGTAGTATACAGCTGTTATATATCATATCACATCTATACAGAGATAGTAGTATACAGCTGTTATATATCATATCACATCTATACAGAGATAGTAGTATACAGCTGTTATATATCATATCACATCCATACAGAGATAGTAGTATACAGCTGTTATATATCATATCACATCTATACAGAGATAGTAGTATACAGCTGTTATACATCATATCACATCCATACAGGGATAGTAGTATACAGCTGTTATACATCATATCACATCTATACAGAGATAGTAGTATACAGCTGTTATATATCATATCACATCTATACAGAGATAGTAGTATACAGCTGTTATACATCATATCACATCCATACAGAGATAGTAGTATACAGCGGTTATACATCATATCATCATACAGAGATAGTAGTATACAGCTGTTATACATCATATCACATCCATACAGGGATAGTAGTATACAGCTGTTATACATCATATCACATCCATACAGAGATAGTAGTATACAGCTGTTATACATCATATCACATCCATACAGAGATAGTAGTATACAGCTGTTATACATCATATCACATCCATACAGAGATAGTAGTATACAGCTGTTATACATCATATCACATCCATACAGAGATAGTAGTATACAGCTGTTATATATCATATCACATCCATACAGAGATAGTAGTATACAGCTGTTATATATCATATCACATCCATACAGAGATAGTAGTATACAGCTGTTATATATCATATCACATCCATACAGAGATAGTAGTATACAGCTGTTATACATCATATCACATCCATACAGAGATAGTAGTATACAGCTGTTATACATCATATCACATCCATACAGAGATAGTAGTATACAGCTGTTAAAACATAAAGTATATGACACACTGGCATCAGATCGGTACTCTGTATCGGCCGATACGCAAGTTCAGGTATCGGGAAGCAAAAAATGTTATCGGACCATCTCTAGACAGAACCCTCCTCCGCAGCGCTGTGGAGGAAGGTCTGGGGAAATAGATTTTTTTTTTTATTGAAAAATGTAATATTTTCTTGAGGAAGAACTCCTAAACCCACCGCCATATACGTGCACCATAGTCTTTTAAACATGTGTGTATGTACCTATGTTTTCCTTGTATTCTTATGTCTTCTATTGATCATATTCCAATTTATTGATTTTAAACAGCAGGAAAGATAAAGCAGTAGTACACATAGTGAACTGGCTACAGCTCTGAATGCAGCAGTTATTGTAGAAAAACACATATATATTTGTTTTAATTATTCAAGGTGAAGTGGAGGCCAGCATGCCTGCTATATTTAGAACATACAGAATTACATAATGGTCATCCTGCCTCACCCTAATTTTGTCTGGCCCGTGGACTTTACGACCCAGCTCTCACAAAAGGCCCGACTATAAAGTCTTACATCAGAAGTTAACCCTAACGAGGTTTCACCGTCTATCAGCTAATTTAAAAAGGTCCCATGGCAAGACATTTTCACTTTATGGGTTTTGTTAACATTAATATGAGTTCCCCCAGAAAGCTCATTGTGGACTGGCTCTAGTGGCTGTAAGTCTGCACCAAGACTGAATTTTGGGAAAGAGACTTCAGATACAGTATTAGGAGACCACTAAGGTCTATATAAAAGAGACTTCAGATACAGTATTAGGGGACCACTAAGGTCTATATAAAAGAGACTTCAGATACAGTATTAGGGGACCACTAAGGTCTATATAAAAGAGACTTCAGATACAGTATTAGGGGACCACTAAGGTCTATATAAAAGAGACTTCAGATACAGTATTAGGGGACCACTAAGGTCTATATAAAAGCATCCAGAGAGCATCATGTCATGGGATCTTTAATATATTGTTACATTTAAATAACTTTCGATTTAAAAAACAAAAACTCTATAAAAGAGCCTTTCTTTGAAGTCCTTTTTCAGTTTTTTCAAGAATCGGTTTAGGAATTGGAATCACTTTACAAAGTACCGGCTCAGCATCGGAACCGTAAAAGTCCAAACCGAACCCAACGTGAGACTGTACTGAATCAAAATGGAAGTCAACTCCTTGTTAATATTTCAAAACTGCATTTTATTGCTGCTCTCTAAAAACTGAGAATTGCATAAAACATTCCAGCAGCACTGCAGCGTCTTCTCCTTCCTGACCTTGGTTGTCATGACAGTCAACGAGGCTTGTCGAGCTCTGGGACAAAGCCCGTTAAGAGTGCTCAATTCAAAAGCAAGCTCACAAAAAGGCAAAAAAGCTACTGAAAAGGGGCCCCGAGATATTTTATGCATTAAAAAAGGGCGCGGCAGAAATGGATTCATTCCAAAGGAGATAAAAAAACATGGGTGAACACTAATGTGGCTATCAGCAGACTGGGGAGTAATTGGATAGTCCTTCAACCAATCAGACCAACGATCCTGGTGACGTACTTTACATGCACGCACGCATGTGAGGGTCTGGGGTAGGGTCTAGTGAGGGTCTAGGGTAGGGTCTGGGGTAGGGTGTAGTGAGGGTCTGGGGTAGGGTCTAGTGAGGGTCTGGGGTAGGGTCTAGTGAGGGTCTAGTGAGGGTCTAGGGTAGGGTCTAGTGAGGGTCTAGGGTAGGGTCTAGTGAGGGTTTAGTGAGGGTCTAGGGTAGGGTCTAGTGAGAGTCTAGTGAGGGTCTAGGGTAGGGTCTAGTGAGGGTCTGGGGTAGGGTCTAGTGAGGGTCTGGGGTAGGGTCTAGTGAGGGTCTAGTGAGGGTCTAGTGAGGGTCTAGGGTAGGGTCTAGGGTAGGGTCTAGGGTAGGGTCTAGTGAGGGTCTGGCCTAGGGTCTAGAGTAGGGTCTAGTGAGGGTCTAGTGAGGGTCTGGGTCGTGTGTCCCTGAGCAGATCCAGCAACTCAAGGATTTGGGGCCTGAATAACTTTTAAAAATAGGGCTGCAACTTGTGGATTAATGGATGAGTTGTTCGGTCTCTAAAATGTCAGAAAATTATTTAAAAAATGTGGATCATTGTCTCCCCGAAAAGCCCCAACATGACGTCCTCAAATGTTTCGTTTTGGTCCACAACTCAAATATACAAGCATATTTCCACCAGACTCCATGTAAATAATCAGGACTTTTAGCGTGTATACAGCCAGCATATTTCCACCAGACTCCATGTAAATAATCAGGACTTTTAGCGCGTATACAGCCAGCATATTTCCACCAGACTCCATGTTAATAATCAGGACTTTTAGCGTGTATAGAGCCAGCATATTTCCACCAGACTCCATGTAAATAATCAGAACTTTTAGCGTGTATAGAGCCAGCATATTTCCACCAGACTCCATGTAAATAATCAGGACTTTTAGCGTGTATAGAGCCAGCATATCTCCACCAGACTCCATGTAAATAATCAGGACTTTTAGCGTGTATAGAGCCAGCATATTTCCACCAGACTCCATGTTAATAATCAGGACTTTTAGCGTGTATAGAGCCAGCATACAACTCAAAGATATTCAGTTTACTGTCCCAGAAGAGAGAAGACACTAGAACAATATTCACATTTAAGAAGCTGGAATCAGAGAATATTTAGATTAATCTTTGCAGCTCTACTTCAACTTTCCATTTCACATTTTGGATGTGGCACAAACCGGTAATGTTTTTGAGGATGAAATTAAAGTCTAGACCAGGGGTCTTCAACGTTTTTTTAAGCCAAGGACCCCTTAACTGAAAGAGAGACGGATCAGGGACCCCCCTACTGCATATATTGTATAAAATGAAGTTGCATTTGGTCCTACAATAACTTTTAGGGCAGCCTAAAGCATTTATAGATATCATGTTTGCATAGAATACAAACGATTCAAATAGCCTAATAATTGTTGGTATGATTTTATAAATCATGTTTTAATGTTAACCCTTAAATGTGAAACAGTCAATCTTTTGGGATGAGCTGTATCTGTGGATATTTGCTAATAATATGTTGGAATCATGTTAAGACTTGAAGATACCGTGTCTAGAGTGTAAAATAAAAGGATTTTTTTTTTTGTATTTTTTTAATTGAATCAATTCCAGTGCAGCCAGAGTGAGGAGAATAAAAACAGCTGTGTTGAGGCATCACAGTTCTGCGTGAATCAAAAGCAACGCTGCAGCATTTTAATAGAGTTGAAGGGCATTCATAATAATAATAATAAAGGCAGGCGGCTTACCAAAGCAACGGAAGAGGCTTTGTGTCCCGTTACGACAGGACAGATCTCTCTTTAGAAACGCTATCCGAAATAAAAATGGCTCAACTAATTGAAACATGCTTTTAAAAAAAGAAAAACTGAGATCTGACTCTAAAGAGGTGTCAATGTTCCTCACTTTAACCATGTTTTGCATCAAATACCGTATGAACCCAGCATAGACAGCACACCTAACAGGAAGCTTGTTGATTTGGGGATTCAGGTTCACGTTTGTGGTCACCGTTTTTTTTTTTTTTATTATTATTGCTGTAAGCGCTGCAGGGACACCTATCTTGTCACACATCTCTTGTTGCGTGCAAAGCCCTCGCATTTGCCATTCAAATGTGTGCATCACACAGGATCTCTGTGGTGCTCTCAGCCTCACCACTATTTCCCAAAAGCCGCGCTGCCTAATGCAACACTGATCTCTCGGTTGTTCGGTTCATGGGCGGAGCAAGACGAGCTTTAAAAGGGCGACTAACTTTTTTTTTTTCTTCTTCAATGTATTTTCCTATGTTTTTGTGTCTTAAGCGACTGATGGGAACCACTATCTTTTGACATTGGTCCAGTATTAAGCGAGGTTGCTGCAGTCGGCAGCGGAGAAACAAGCTACAATGTAAGTTAATAGGACAATTATCCAGCTTGTATTTACCTTCAGAAAAGTGCTCGTTTTGCCGCTGACAGACTCAGATTAATATTCTAAGTGTCTGACGACATTATGGAAAGAGATAGACCTTTAAAACCTCTTTGAGACCTTTCTGTTTAACCAGAAACAGCTCTGAAGTCGCTAGCGCTAAACCCACCAAACTCCATTTAAATAAACAGCACTTTTAGCGTGTATAGAGCCAACATATCTTCACATGTAAATCAGTAAACTATGTGTTTCTTTCAACCTAAACTAGAGTTGTGACGGTTGGAAAAGTGGAAAGACGACCCAAAACGGCTTTTCACAGTTGTATTTTGTTTCTGTCGACTTTGAATGAAGTGTATTTTACGATGCTAAAATGACTGATTATTTACATGGAGTCTGGTGGGTTTATCGAATGCAATTTCATGGATGTTTTTATGTTTAAAAAAAGGATCTTACTCTTTAACAGAAAGGTCGACCTCCTTAGAAATGTTTTCCATAATGTTGTCAGACACTTAGAATATTAACCTGAGTCTGTCAGCGGCAAAACAAGCACTTTTAGTGAAGATCAATACAAACTGGACAGCCCTATTAACTTACATTGTAGCAGGGCACTTTGGACTTTCCAAATGCATGACGAAATCCTGGTTTTTATGAGGAAAAAAAAATAAAAAAGACCACCATCACAGAGAAGTCCATATCAGTGGAGGGTAAACCTAACTGTTACCAAGCAGCCGACAGCTGTCTGTTGATTACCTGGAATGTAAATGTCCCAGAGGTAAAAGGTACATTGACCTGCCGGGAATCAAGTGATTTCTGGAAGACTTGCTAATGAGACCTGAGAGCCGGACTAATGACCGGTAACCAGGGGGCGGGAGACGGTGAGACAGATGAGATGGGTTAAGAGCAGAGGAAACAATAAACATCACCCAGAGATAGGGCTGCACCATAGGAGGAAAACATGTAATTGCGATTATTCTGACTGATGTTGCGATTGCGATATGATTCACGATATTGGAGGGAATGATCATTTTTGTACCATTTTTCTCCTTTTCATTGAAAAATATACGATACGACACAACTTTATCGTCAGCCAGGGCTGAAATTCTTTGTGCATCCCTGGGTAGCTCGTATAAAAAATAAAAAAATAAATAAAAAAGAGGACATAGAGAGGTTGAAATTAATCAAATAATCGATGCATGGAATCGTGGACATGGACGATGCTGCATCGATAATTGGCCGGCTCATAACCGATTATTTCGGTTTATAATTTAATGTGGGTTAATGTATGTATTCTGGTATGTTTTTGCACATTCAGGAAGTGCCATGTGCTCAGTGCTGTATAGTTTTATGTATCCAGTTTATTTAGTATTAGAGCACTGCAGAATGTTTGGTTTTTGAAGCTTGAAAAGCTATGAATTAAATCTCCTACATGGCTTTAATAGAAACATGGATTTGACGCGATAAGATATGATAATCGTAATCGAATCGGGAGATCAGTGAAGATTCACACCTCTAATATAAATACAAACATACATAAGATGAATAATATATATATAAAAAGAAGTGAAGTGTGATGAAGGATAGGATTTGTATGCCGGGACGTCTCTGCAGCACCACAATACTTTATTTTAGAACAGTTAAGACACATAATTTGCCTTCAACAAAAATTAAAGATTTGGATATCGCACTAGCCCATATTGCGATTTCGTTAGCATTTTGATTAATTGTGCAGCCCCTCCCAGAGGCCTAGGATTGGGCATCGAGAACCTGTCCCAACTTGGAATCGTTTTAAAAAACTACGATTCCTGTGGATTAGTTTCTTTATAGACTTGGTCGGCACTGTACTTAATGAGCGTAGACATTGTTCATCTTTGTCATATTTGCGGTTGTTTTTGGTCTGGAGCCAGTCCCAGACTGATGGCAGCATTAATGTAGAGCCCAATAGTTAAGACCAGAATCGCCAAATTCAGAATTTTGAAAAAGCTATAAGAAAGATTCCTCAAGGCCCTGCATTAAGTCAGTGCTGAAAGCTAACTGGAGATATAGAAAATATGACTCAAGTCTTAGTTTCAAAATACATTCAGAAAAAATTTCACCAGTGGCTTAGGGCGTGGGGGGGGCCACCAGGCTTGCAATACACCTGGGGGGATCCCTGATGGTCGATGTTATAAAGTACTAGGGCTGTGCTGGATTGAAGAAATTCTTAGTCGACTAACACTCATTCAGTCGTATCGACTAATCGATTAGTTGATTTAATCGACAGATCTGTAAATCTGAGTTTCTCCGCAAAGAGTCATGCTATAAGCACCACTTTAATTCTTGTGTTTACCAGAGATGTGCTCGTACGTTTCTTGGAAATAAGTCATTCAGCATGAAAACAAGCATCACTAATGGATTAGTTGATTTAATTGACAGAGCTGTGCTCTTTGAGAGGTGGTTAAGACTAGAAAAGCACAATATAAATGTAGTTAATTAACCATCTGTAAAACTGAGTTTCTCCACAATTAATCCTGCAAAAGCACCACTTTAAATCTTGTGTTTACCATAAATGTGCTCAGAAGTTTCCTGAAATAAATAATTAAGCATCAATAAGCATAAAAAATGACTAATTGACTAAAGAGATCTAAGTTGACTAAGACCAAAAACCACCAATTAGTAGACTAATCGACTAAGAGGGAGCGCCCTACACAGTACATTTCAATCAATCAAAAGTTTCTGACAAAAACAAACTCAAGATCACACACACACACACACACACACACACACACACACACACACACACACACACACACACACACACACACACACACACACACACACACACACGTCGCCTCCAAAATTATCAGCTCCCCTTCACCCAACATCTTGCCCTCGCCATTGTGAATGACACCAATCCCCCTCTACAGCCACAATTCACACTGCTGCCACTCGGAGGTGGAGAAGGACTCGCCGTGGCAGCAGTAACCATCTGGCTAACTGTGGAGAGATCAGAGGTCTTCATGTGACCTGCTGATGGATTTGTCCGTGTTTATTGTAATTGTAATTGATGATTGCCTATCATTTAAGCCTCATGTCCACTGTCTAGTGAGAAAGTTGAGGCTAAAATTGGGTTTTTATTTTCGAAATAAGCTGTGCTTTTCTTTTAATGTTAAAAAACGGTTAGTGGCATCCGCTTTTTTTATCTGTGCTGGACTATGGTGATATATTATATATGCATTCATCTGTTCAATGCCTTCATATGATTGACGCAGCCTATCATGCATCGTTGAGATTTATTACTAATTGTAAAGCTCGCACCCACCACTGTGAGCTGTACTCTCGTGTAGGGTGGTCTGCTCTGGCCACACGGAGGCTTTGTCATTGGTACACATTTATATATAAGGCTATTCTTGGTGTGCTTCCATCCTATTTATGTTCACTTCTTATGAAAAAAAGTGCTGGTCATTATTCTCTCCGTTCTCAGGCTGCTGTCTTGCTTTCTGTCCCACATGTCAGTACTGAGCTGGGTAAAAAGGCCTTTGTTTATTCTGCTCCCTTTACATGGATTTTGCTGCAGAACAACTTAAAAGTTAGTAAATTGATTCCTTTGAGTGTTTTTAAGTTAAGAATGAGGTGTTTTGACTTGAACTCCCTCACTTGTCAATGTTTTTAATTGTGATTTCCTTGTAAGTGCATAACTGGCTTTCAAACTGTTTCTATTAATGTCTTTATTTTCATGTTTTTTTGTGTCTTTGTATGTATGTGATGTGATGTAATTCAGCTGCCTATCTTGGCCAGGTCTCCCTTGCAAAAGAGATTTTTAATCTCAATGGGCTTCTCCTGGTTAAATAAAGGATAAATTAAAAAAAAAATTGCCATGTGCATGTAATAGACTGTAAAAAAAAAAAAACTCCTTCATGGGACAATACATATCTATGTATCTATCTATCGCCCTACTTTTAAAAAAAAAAAAATCATGGGTTGATTGAGTGTCATGGGCCTCAAACTGATGTCTAGTAAGCATGTGCACCCACACACAAACACACACACACACACACACACACACACACACACACACACACACACACACACACACACACACACACACACACACAGACACAGACACAGACACCCACACCCACACACACACACACACACACAGACAAACAGACAGACATGCAGTAGAAGAGAGGAAGTTTGAGGTGATGATTGTGAACTTAAAGAGAGCAACAAGTCTGACAGAGGGAGCGATCTGAACACTAAGAGAGAGGAGGAGGAGGAGGAGGAGGAGGAGGAGGAGGAGGAGGAGGAGGAGGAGGAGGAGAATTAACCAAGTTTCTTCTCACAGGGGACCCGAGACCCAGAACGGTAAGTAAACCTAGCAGGAGCCTACAGGGCGGCTGGTGGTCCCCCGGTACCCCCCCTCCCACCCCCCGCTACACCACAACTACTACTGGCACGCAGGCAGCCCAGGCTGCTCGCAGTGGAAGGCCTCGGAGGAGCCAGCCGAGATGCACCGCTACCGACGGGAGGAAGCAGGAAACATGATGCTCTGCATTGAGCCACCGCATCAACACCACTGACACTTCTCTCTCTCACTCACACACACACACACACACACACACACTCACACACACACACACCTCGTTTCACAACCAATAACTCTGCACCGAGATGTGACCACAGGGGTCTGTATACACGCTACAGCAGAAGGAACTATAAGAGACTGAGGCTACATTTACCTCGCTACGTTTTGGTTTTTATGTTTTGAGCCAAAAGTTATCTCTGTGCACACAAATATTGTATTTATTTATTTATTTATTTATTTATTTATTTATTTATATATATATATATATATATATATATATATATATATATATATATATATATATATATATATATATATATATATATATATATATTTATATTCGGAGACAACGTGGTGCCAGGACTCTCAGAGGGACTACAAGTCTCTCTGGTAAACTTACTGGGTTAAGATGAGTTCTTTATGGCGAATGAAAGGCTCGATCCCACCAAGTAGATCATCCCAATCAGATCGAAGCATTGACGGCAATGCTGCTGTTGTTTACCTTTTTTTTCCAAACTTTAGCATGGGTTCATAAACTTATTTGCACCACTGCAATTAAGTGAAAAAAAAAAGTATTTTTCAGGAACAGGTGACGAATTCCAGGTATCTAAAAAAATATGATATTTGATGTGGCTAATACCCAAACAAAGGAAGCTCTGAATGTAAAATATGCAGACTCTAGCTCTAGCTCAGAGACTTGTGAGCCTCTCGGGGGAGAGATTGGGGACTGGGCAGCTCGGAGGAGTCATGCACAACGTGTGAATGTGATCACAGTCATAAAAAAAATAAAAAGATCCATTTTTATTTAATTGTGTGTGTGGCCGAGCGGCCTCGTCTTCTCACTGAACACCGCTAACTCTATTACGAGGTCTGCAGCATTTCATCTGCTCGGTGTGAGTGGTCCCCGCTAATGTAGTGGTAGGAAAACAATAACCAAAAAAAATAATAGTTTGGGGACTTACCAATTTTCTGGTTGAAAATTTTGTCAAACGTCAGTTCGTCTCTCTCCTCGAGGTACTTCTGCATCACGCTGCGAATACTGTGGAGGACAAAAGGAGGAGAGAAAAAAGGGGGATTAATATACATGTCGTAGGGCTGCTTGATTATGGGAAAAAAAATAATATAAATCACGATTATTTCGGTCAATATTGAAATCACGATAATTTAAAACACGATTACTCGTTGACTTCTGGTAAAAAGTTGCAATTATTGAACTTAATAAATCAACAGTAAAAGTAAAAATTAAAAAAATTAAAAAAATAAACACATACAACTGTGAGTTTACTTCCAAAACGTAATGAGCTAAATAATTGTTTTTCTCGATAAATTGAGTTTTTGTGATCATTGGGAGCCGAAAACATAAATCACCATCAGAGGTGTGAACCTTCACTGATCTCCCGATTCGATTACGATCATCATGTCAGCGATGCGATATCTCGATGCATCACGATGCGTCAAATCCATGTTTCTATTAAAGCCATGCAGGAGATTTAATTCATAGCTTTTCAAGCTTCAAAAACCAAACATTCTGCAGTGCTCTAATACTAAATAAACTGGATACATAAAACTATACAGCACTGAGCACATGGCACCTCCTGAATGTGCAAAAACATACCAGAATATGTAAACAGAAATGTTGTTAGGCCGACATTACATTATAAACAGAAATAAATATATTATGAGCCGGCAGATTATCGATGCAGCATCGTACATGTCCACGATCCAATGCATCGATTATTTGATTAATTTCAACACTAGGGCTGCCACCTCTTAGTCGATTAGTCGACTAATCTGTAGTTTTGGTCTTAGTCGACTAAGATTTCTTTAGTCCATTAGTCATTTTTTATGCTTATTCATGCTTAATTACTCATTTCCAAGAAACTTCTGAGCACATTTATGGTAAACACAAGATTTAAAGTGGTGCTTTGGCAGGATTAATTGTGGAGAAACTCAGTTTTACAGATGGTTAATTAACTACATTTATATTGTGCTTTTCTAGTCTTAACCACCTCTCAAAGAGCACAGCTCTGTCAATTAAATCAACTAATCGATTAGTCGACTAAATCCTATAAGTGTTAGTCGACTAAGGAGTTCTTTAGTCGAGGACAGGCCTATTCAACACCTCTAATCACGATTACATTTCGATTAATTGCACAGCCCTAAACGTGTCGGTCCCGTACTCCACCTCCACCTCCGGTGTGTGATCCCGGCCTGGGTTTGGGACTCTCCCTGCCTCCCTACCTGCCCCCCCTCTCCCCCCTCTCCCCCCATGACACAGTCAAAGCTGCAGGGGAGGGAAGAGGAACACAAGGGACCCTGCGGGGGAGCCTGGAGAGATGCACGCTGCCCTGGGAACAAGCCACTAATGAGAATGAGAGTCGGGAGAATGATTCAATTAGCACCCCCCTCCCCTCCTCCTCCTCCTCCCCTCCCCTCCCCCCTTGGGCCCATTAACACCCTGCATCCACCGGCGAGAGAAAGTGGCCAGGTTTCACCTCCACGGGCGTATGTAATGAGCATGTGCACGGAGAAGCCCTGGCTCTATATGGTGCTAATACCAGACAGTAGATATACTCTGTTATAGGGCTGTCCTCGACTAAAGAGATTCTTAGTCGACTAACACTTATAGGATTTAGTCGACTAATCGATTAGTTGATTTAATTGACAGAGCTGTGCTCTTTGAGAGGTGGTTAAGACTAGAAAAGCACAATATAAATGTAGTTAATTAACCATCTGTAAAACTGAGTTTCTCCACAATTAATCCTGCAAAAGCACCACTTTAAATCTTGTGTTTACCATAAATGTGACCAGAAGTTTCCTGAAATAAATAATTAAGCATGAATAAGCATAAAAAATTACTAATGGACTAAAGAAAATTAGTCGACTAAGACCAAAACTACCGATTAGTCGACTAAGAGGTGGCAGACCTAGTCTGTTACCAGTTAAAGGTCCTGCAGTGATAATGTTACTTCAGTAAAAGTGTGTAAGTATCATCAGCAACATGGAGTTATTAAAGAAGAATCCTCCCAGTGTAGAAAGAGGAAAGGATCCAACCAGTTGTGTGTTTAATGGCACACACACACACACAGTTAATGGTCTCATCATGGACTTGTAGCCGTTATCTTGTCGGCTAGTTTACTTTAGAAAATAACATCAGATTTTATAAACTACATGTGTTAATGTGTCATATATTTCTTTCTTTGTCTGTCTGTCTTTCAGTTTCTTTCTGTTTCTTTGTCTCCCTTTATGTCTCCTTTCTGTCCCTTTTTCTCTTTTTTGTCTCTCTCTCTTTCCCTCCCTTTCTGTCTTTTCCTTTCCATCTCTTTCTTTCGGTTTCTCTCTCTCTCTGGTCTTTACGTTTCATCTCTTCCTGTCTGTCTGTCTGTCTGTCTCTTTTCTGTAAGTCTCTTCCTTTCGGTCTCTTTCTTTCGGTCTTTTCCTTCACATCTCTTTCTTGCCGTCTCTTTCTTTCTGTCTTACTTTCTGTCTCTTTCTATCTCTCTTTGTCTC